>JAOYSI010073218.1:9687-93639 GCA_025775065.1 Hiodon alosoides
GTTGATTGTCATGAGTCGATTGCATTATGAATGAAGGATATGTGTTGATGTTTCTGAAGTGTATTTCTTAAAAGTACTCATCGTTTTACAAACTGTATTATAGTTTTTTGGGTAGTTATTGTGATTTGTGCAAGTGATGCTACAGACATGTTCTGGAAAATGTGTCTTTGGAAAAACTTCCAAGATTCTGAACATGATTCAGCATTATATATGATATAGGTATTGCCCCCTATTGAAATATTTCAGTCCCACTGCTCAGGATCCACACCTAAAAAGAATATGATTGCCACTCTAGTCCAAATGGAGATCTCAAATAGAAAGAGTATCTCACTGAACTGGTTCTGTGAGTTTCTGTGGGCAGCAAATTTCCTTTGTAGGTAATTGGATGTAATTGGATTCTTGTGGCAAATAGAATTACAGAAGAAAAGTAATGTCTCAGATGAAAGGGAGAAATACAGTGAAGCTTTAAAAACATTTAGAGCCAGAAAAAAATCCTTGATGTTCCTTCCTCAGTTTGAAGTTGGAGTGTAAGGAATAAGATTGCATTCCTAAAGGTTGGATGAAAACCCAAGACACGATTACTGCGTCAGTTTTTCTCATTTATAATCCGTAATATAATATACCTGCATGCCAGAATATGTAATATAATGTGGTTTTATCAGCAATTCATTCTTCTCGATTCTCGAAATTCTCGAAATTTTCAAGAGGGACATCATGCCATGTTAAAAATAAATTCCTGAAGACCTCTGGGGGATAAAAAAAAGTTGTGGATGCCTATCAGGGTTACAAAATTTCTATGGCTGTGGGGCTCCACCAAACCACATTTAGAGCCATGTTCTCCAAATGGAGAAAGTTTTGGACAGATGTGAATCTACCCAGGAGTGGCCATCGTCCAGGCAGTCACAAAGAACCCTAGAAAAACATGCATGCCGTTCACCTTTCGCTAAGGTCGGTGTTCATGACTTCAACTTCATAAAGACATTGGGAGAAAAAATGGGATTCAAGGCAAAGAAACCACTGGTCACTAAGAAGTACATGAGTGCCCTTATCAAGTTTGCTAAAAAGGCAACTGGGATGATCCTGGAACAATGTTCTTTAAACGGATTAGTCAAAAGAGAAATAACATGGTCTCTGTTATGTCTGGCAATAACTAAACACTCAACCACTGTAAGAACCATGAATTCTGCTCTGTATTTGAATTCTACCTAGGATGTCAGGTTATCTGTCCGTGAGATTGTGCTGAAGTACAGCTGGGTAATGCAGCAAGACTGAAATGCTCAGGCATGTTTACCCCAAAATGTTCCAATTACAAGGAATAGAAGGTTTTGGACATCCAGACCTAAACCCCATTGAGATGCTGTGGCAGTGCGTGAAAACAAGCAGTTCATGCGCAGAAGCCCAAAATGACGCTGAGTTGAAGCTATTCTGCATGGAGGAGTGGGCCAACATTTCTCCACGGTGCTCTGAGAAGCACATCAATAACTACATTAAGTGTTTGGTTAGATATATAGCTACTAAAGGTTGCATAACCAGTTGGATTCTAGGGGATGGTTACTTTTTTACACAGGAGTATTGAGTGTTACTAATTTAATATTAGTTATGCATCCAAATGTTGTGTTGAATCCCTTTAAACTTATAATATATCTGTAGCCTGATGTTTAAATTATGTCATGGGACCAATGTGTTCAAACCAGTTCTGTTTTTATCATCATTTGTTTTTCAGGTCATAACCTCTTTGAGATGGTTTCCGTCACGGCTTACATCTATACTGAGGGACGACTCATCTCCTGCCTTGACAAAGCCCCCCTTGAGTATATTTTGGATGATGCTCAAGAACTAGCTGAGTTCCTGGTCACTCACTCTCACTGCTTAAGCACCAGAAGCTACCTGGACGTTCTGAGCAGGTTTCGGCTGACAGATGATGCCGCCCTTAAAACGATGGATGTAAACGTGACACGGGCTATGGCCAACTTGGATTACCCATACACATGGAACGTCCTTGGAAGTCAGCCTGGTGAAGGTAATGGTTATGAAATTTTGTCAGGGGTGGCTTTATGAAAAGCTATAAAATGGAAAACCTTAGCCCCTTAACAACCTCTCTTGTTCAATCCTCTCATAATACTGAATGTTACCTTGAAATTTCGTTGTGTTAGATTTTTTATTTTTAAAACGCTGAAACTCAAAATCAATTATTGTAAGGTGAAATTGGTTTTCTGTTGGGAGATGTTTGTATGACAAATAATTAAAAAAAAATGTCTGCATAAGTATTCAACCCCTACACATTAATATTTCGTAGAGCCACCTTTCACTGAAATGAAAAGTATTTGGGGATATGTATGTAACAGCTTTGGACAGTGTCAGGGTGATTTTGGCTCCAGGTTTGTTCAGGTTTGGTTGGATGATGCTTGTGGACAGCATTGTTCAAATAGTACGACAGATTCTTAATGGGAATGAGGTGAGATTCTTGATGTTGACCACACTGTTGCTCTGGCATTGTTCTTGCTCAAAGGTGAATTTCCTCCCAAGCATCTGAGTAGCGTTTTGAGTCACAGCTGTTTTTCCCATGCTCCCATACATGCCAGTGTTATGCAGAGCTCTTGATGTGGTTGACTGGTGCACTATTACTCTACTTCCAGCCACTGAACTCTAAGTTCTTTGAAAGTGATTTGCTGGTCTCTGTGGTTTCTCTCACAAGTCTCGTCGTTTGAGCACTGAGTTTTGAGGAACAGCCTGTTCTTGGCAGTGCCTGGGTGGTGCTATGTAGCTTCCACTTCCTGATTATTGACGCAACTATGCTAACTGGAATTTCCACACACGTGGATATTATTTTGTATCATTATCCTAATATATGGATCATTTCTTTCCGATTCACAGCCTGACCAACGATCCTTCTGCTGTAGGGTTTTTATCCAGAAAATGTGGTAGCAACTTTAAAGTTTCACAGGTGGAGGCCAATGGTAAGGTAATTGTATCCTCGTTAGTTCAATTTCTTTCTTTTGTGTAAACTGGAAGCTTTCAAAGCACGGTGGTTGAGTACTTATGCAACATATTTCATATTTCTTTTTATTATTTGTTATTATAATATCATTTATAATTGTCTTACAGATATTCCCAAACATAAAACTAGTGTCACCTCACAATAATTGATTTTAAGTTTCAGTATTTTGAAATAAAATGTGAAACGGAACACAATTTTAGTGTACCAATTATAATTCAGTGATGTAAGAGAATTGGTCAGGGGTCTGAATAGTTTTGCAAGGCAATGTATGTCATACATTACAGTATGCAGTATCAGTGGATTATAACGCCTGTTTTTTTTTTGGAAGCCAGCTTATTTTCCTTTGTGGTTTTTGTGGGGGTCATTTCTGATCCTAGCCGATGATGATGGCCTTGTAGGTTTAAACATGGGTATGGAACGCAGGAACATGATTAGAACGGGACAGGATAAGATTATAAAAGGATTGTATAGATGGGAAATATCCCCAGGGCAGTGCCTGGGTTAAATAAGTGACTGTGTGTTTTGCTTTATTAACAAAGAAATCTAATTTTCTAATTTAATGCAATTATGGGGGTCTGTTTCATAGCAAGGACAAACAAAGGTTTGCGTAATATTGGCTGACTAAATAACAGATGTTTTGTTAATTCAATTTCGAGGACAAAGCTACAGTTTTTCATGATCTGTAGTGGGACTACTGTCGGTAAGACAATATCAGTCTCTATCGAATAGGTAGGGGACTCACTCAGTAGGATGTTAGGCCTGCCAGCACCAAGCATGACAGTGATACTAAACCACATGTGGTCAGTAAGTACCCAAATCAGTTGTGCAGGAATGCAGCCTCGTTCTTCAACAAAGAAGAAGACCATTTAATGCCGGTTTAATGGCCACTGTTGTTGGCGTGTCTCCAGACAGTCCCACAAATGTAGTAGGTCAATGAAGTCTGGAGTTGGCGAAGGGTAAATTAATCTTTGTGCTCTTTAAATCAACCAGAAATAACACATACCTTGTGGACTGGAGCGCTATCGTCCTGTAAGGCAACACCTCCTGACTGGGAAAAAACGTGAAACGGGGCCTCTGAACTCCTCTAATCACTTTTTTGGCAATGTGCTGATGTTGGGATGTTGTTGCTTTGTCACGTCAAAAGAAGTTCTAATAACCATGCCATTGTGCTGTTTGTTGCAATAACGGATGGACAACAATAAAATGCATAGCTGTTTAAAAAAAGTAGCCGTGGCTGTTTGTGTTAATCACTGCACAATGTTAATGGAATGTCAAAGGTTAGAAGAAATCTTTTATTTTTATTTTTTATGATTAACAGAAAACAACTCAAAACAAGAGTCTAAGCAGAGGGTATAAATATATGGGATAAGCTAGTTGTTGTCATAGAATAGCTTTTTAGAGGGTTCCTTAATATGTCTGGAAATGGTAATGGGACATCACAAAGATGTGATATGTGTATATGACAGTTTTTTTTTTTTCTCACTGTTTAAACTTGGAAAAGAAGTGATCAGAACATGATCTATACTATAAATATGCTTCTATTTGTTATAGACGTTTAAGCCTGTCACCTGAAGCAGGGATAGACTCACTCGGGCACAATCATGGTTAGCCTCTTTGTACAGTTTCTCCATTTGGTGGTTAAAATTGGATGTTTAAATAAAAGGGTTTTATCCTGCATTCACACAATAAGTGCAAATTGCGTGGTTTGCTATTGTGAGCACAGGTTGGGTTAAGTGCCATTCTAAGGGGCAGTAAATTATGTTACTGCCTATCCTCCTGATCAAATTAATTTATGTATAGCCTAAAAAATTAAGTGGGGTGCACCGTTTAATAGTTAGTTTCGTTGTGATGCAAATAGTCACATGAGAGAAGGACCGCATAGATTCTCATAGATCATCTTCTCTATTGTTTTATTGCAATTTATTATTCCTGGAACCAAATATAATTCATCTTGGTCCCCAAAGGGGGCAGGCAGAGTTTTGCTTGTTTTGAAAGCAGCTAGTAAGAAGTACCGGTATAGCTAGCTTCGGTGGATGAGTACTTGTATCCTTCTCCTAGCTTTTCCTTTGTTGTGTTTGAAAAGCCTTTTACTCGATTGCTGTTGATGTTTTTCTTGTAGTCAATCGAGACTTGTGACTGCTACATTTTCTTTGTTTGCCACTTACAGCTCTGTGTGCTTGCTTGTGTTGCAAACTGTCTTTAAAACTTTGTCTTGCTCTTGTTTTAGCGATTGTTGTGATTACAGCAATGTTGTGACCAGGATGTGTTCTTGTGCTTTTCATTACAGGAATGCGAGTTAGCAGCTGTGTTGCTGTAATTCAGGTTGGCCTTAGAATGTAGCCATCCCGATGTGCTGTGTGCAGGGCTCTGCTGCAGTTACCACAGTCTGCTCGCTCGCGGTTCTGTTGATGGTGTATCAACCTGAGAAACCACCCTTATTTTTTGGATATTTTTTAGTCGGCTGCTTTTTTGCTTTACGATAATGCATTGCACTGACCATTTCATCGACGGGTTGTTCAGACGTCTACGGGTCTTGACATTTAACGTCAACAAGGCAGATCACGATTCGTGCGTA
The DNA here is from genome assembly GCA_025775065.1 of Hiodon alosoides. NCBI lineage: Eukaryota > Metazoa > Chordata > Actinopteri > Hiodontiformes > Hiodontidae > Hiodon > Hiodon alosoides. The sequence goes on from JAOYSI010073218.1 coordinate 15,261, forward strand.
CCATCTGTGGGCCTTAGCGCCTTTGCAGTTGACCGACCTTGATGCTCTTGACATCATTGAAGTGCTTTCACTCCTGATGTTGTCATCACACAAACGCCCCACCACGCTTAGTATCAGCTAAGTACCGTAGAGTGCTACCAGGGCAGGCTTCTGCTCTTCCATAGCGGGGACCCGCATGCTTGTCAGGACGGATGACATCGATGGTGTACATCAACCACCGGGACGGAATGAAGTCTCCTGGTCTTCCATGATTCTTCTCTGGTAATAGGTGCATCTCCTTTACTCCAAGTTGTTCTATCAGGAGCGATAAGCACAGGAGGAGCAGTGCCCACAGATTCAGAATCCCTTTTCCCAGGATCAGTGGGCCAGTTGGGATACTGATATCTGTGCACACATGATTCGAGTATGCTCACCATAGTGCAAACTGGAAATTCTGTACAAAAGTCACCTTGCAAGCCGAAGGTTTACCTGGCAGCGTTTTTAACTTTCCATGTGAAGGTGGACACTGCCCTGGATTTGGAAAGAGGATGTTGAGGGTGGAGCTATGTTCTCCGCTGTTGTTTGGCGAGTGATTGCATGCGCATACATGTCATTACATGGTAACTGTATATTGTGTTTCTCAGCATTCTAGAGCCGTTCGGCTGTCCTCTCGACAGGTGGGGTATGCTAACCCATTAGTGATGGTTCATATTTTTCTGAAAGGGAGGGAAAAGGGTTTTTACTGCTACGGGTCTCTAACATGTCCTTGTGAGATTTGGCATAACTGCTCTGAGATGAAAGAGAGTAAATAACCCATAGTGATGGTTAATATTTCTATTTTTGGGGAACTGCGGTTATGATAATCACCTTTCTTTTCAGTCTTCTGCCATATATTTTAATGCTTGAAATTATTTATTTTTTAACTGTGCAGCCTGTTAACTAACTCTAAATGTTTTTATTGACAGTTATATTTAAATATTTCAAATGCAAATTGTTTCTGTTCTGAGACACGCAAAACTATGTCATATTTTTGGAAGTCATTAGTACAACGAAGGCATTAGTAATTATCCTGCATTTACCAAAATGTTTCAACAGAGGGAGACAAAACGGTATTGAACAGAGACAATTAAGATTGTATGCAATGTACTGAAAAAAGTTTTTCTTTTAAAAAGAGTATTTGAAAATTAATTACATGGCATAATGTATTTTGTTGCACTAGTGTTGTGCAGCAAACTACTAGCAAATTTGTGAATAGAAAGGCATGCATTTAAATAGCAGTGTTAATTAGTTGTTCAGCTTTGCAACTACACATCATGTCAGCTACTGTTTAAAAGGTTTGAATGTTATAGCTATATTTTACAAATTGTTGAAATTCATATATTATATTTTAGAGACCATGTAGTACAACGTCATATTGTTTGCTGTGTAATGACCAAGGAATACACAAACAGATATAAATACAAATAAAATAAAACAAGACAGGGGAAAGCTTAAACAAGATTTGTCGCCAGTGAATGAGGTCTTTATCTAATGAAGGTCCCAGAGAGTATCTCCACTTGGCCATCATGGTAAATTCCTTTGTTAGAGGAACTGCATAAACACTTTAGGAAAAGGAAAATGCAATAAAGTTCAAATATACTACATTTCTGGGACAATTCATGCATTTAATATAGTTCCACACCATAGTTCACCTAATGACACGTTGTCGTCAACTTCACTTCAAAATTAGATAAAATTACAACATGTCTTTTGCATCACTCTGTTTCTTTCAGAGGGGGTTTAAGGTCAGTCTGATAAACATTGTTTACATTAACTTCTAAGCAGATATGAAGAGGAAGAAAAAAACATTAGCCACATTTTTTCTGGTCGAAGTGGGAGAAAGCTTAGTCATTGTACTACAAATTGACCTTGACTCAAGAAGCAATTAATCATTGCTGATATCAAATACTGGACGCTTCAGAAAAAGGATTTTATATAAAACGTATGTGAAAATATATAATATAGTCAAAGATTGTTACCTTCAATTCCTGCCTTGTCTCAATTTAGCTGAGCCAAATATGTATTTCTTTCTTAAATAGCTTTTTTCATCATGATGAGAACATCTGCTATAGACATGTAATCACGGACCTTGTCTCTTATCATTTTTGACAAATAAAATCATCAATCTGTAATTATTTTTTTTATTTAGTTTTAACAGTGATGGGAATTGTAGTGTAGCAAAGTAGGGAACTGTGATCATGAATTCATATTCTAAAACCATGCTAACGCAAGGGGAACTTGCAAACACCACACAGACTGTTACCTGAGACTGCTAACCCAGGACCCTGGCCCATGCTAACCATTGAGCCAACATGCTGTCCCAGGGACTTTTCAAAGAAGAATGGATTATTTTATTTATCATATAATAAGAATGCAGAAAAGCCATACTATTGGTTACAGAGTAGGCAATTTCCAATGAAGTTTTCTTGACTTTCTACAGTAGATTACTACTGAATGTTAAACAAGAAAAAATCTGGCAAGGGCACACCAGCCTCAGCCATATTTTTATTATGTGAATATATTGTACCCGGAAGTTTACACCCTCTCTGGCATATGCTTTTCAGTGCTATGACCTATGAAGTAACTATCAACTTTCTGTTTAGGCTCTTCCTTACCTTTCGTGGCATTTGTATAAGTGTAAAAGGTAATATGTCTTAGAATGCCAAAATATTTAGTTAGGGGAAGGCCTCAGCTATCAGGCACTGCATGTGTAAGACGCGTTTAAAAAAAAAAAGCTTTGTGAACTTAGAAAGACAGCGACCCGGAAGGATAGGAATAGAAAGAAAAAGACAGAGGGTACTGGGTTGAGTGAAGTGTAATCATAATACCAACAAAGAAATACATATATTTTTATTCATGGCAGATTCCTCTGACACTACTCTGTATGTACTCATGTTTGTACTTTTTTAAATGTAGTCTGATCTCTTAATTCGGTCCATGTTAAAATAAAAGCAAGGTAAGGAGGGCAGGTATTAGTTTGCTCTTGGGTATCAGGGACTGTAAAGAAAACGGAAAGGGTTCAACAGCACGGTCCACTTGTAAAAACCATGGACACCTGTGAATCACATCACAGGCGATCGACCACATTGCGGGACGGAGAGAACTAGTGATAGCTTGAACTCCATCCAGAAGTTTTGACATAATGGGGGGATTGTGCGGGGCAAATTGTGCAGCTTAATGCAGTGCTGTCAGTTTGAGTTAGTAGAGTGATGCCTCATTTGTTGCATTCTTCCTCACTGCAGTTCCTGTAGGATTGGCTGCCTTTTAAAACTTTGTTTTTATACAATAAGGGTGTTTTTCACAGCTTAAGGCCATGTTAGGGCAATTCTGTGAAAGATGAACAGGGTACCGGGTTTTCTGTAGTAGTTCTTGCACAGAACAATGCTAGCCAGCAGGCAACTCTCATTAATTACTGTTATGTTGCCGGAGCAGAGGTATTCAATGAATGCCAGGCTCGTTGGAAAGCAGGGGAAAACCGGACACGATTTGAAAGCGCTGCGTTCCTGAACATGAAACAGACCCACTACATGCATGCTGTGTGGTGATGTGGTTCACGGTGTGATTGACTCCAACTGCTAGCTCTTTCTTTTAAAGTTGTCTGTTTAATGGACTGGACGGGCAGGGCTTTGACGTTCAGTGTAGTGGGGTCTGGTTCTCAGGGTTGTACTTTGTGTAGAAACCTCATCCATGACATCAGAAGGTAAAATCATCTCTTCATGGTGTGGAATGCCTGCAGGGCACCCTGGTTCATCATTTTCATACACTTCTCCAAACAGGTACAGTTTGTTGATGATTTGATGTGGAGTTGCACAGCTTTGAGGCAACATATTTTCTTCTGATTGAGAAGAATTATTCATTTATTGCATAGATATTTTATGTTATAAAATAATTTCCAATTTATTTTTATATTTATATTATTGTAAATAACTAATCCAGCAGTGTAAAGGAACTGCACTCTTGTTATCAAAAGAACAATCAAATAATATGGAATGTAGTATCTAAAGGACAAGGTCCAATTTCAATCAGTTTAGAAATTATTAACCCCAGGTTTAATGAATTGTGTCCAATCATTTAAAGTCTTCAATTATTTAATAAAACAAATGCTGTAACTGGATTTGAGCAAAGAACAATTAGTCAAATCATATTCATTTAAATACAAAGATATACTTTGCGGGTGAAGTACTAAATGTACAGTAACTCCCACGATGTCTACAAAAGTTTCTCAAAAAATAAAGCATTTTGTGTGTAATGAAAACTACAGCTAGCCAGAAACTAAAGTAAGCCAAATGAACTGAGGATTAGGGGCATTATTTGGTTGCAGATGGTTGCATAGCACGTACAAGCGAAATGGGTTGGTTGTGAGGAAGGAAGTCGCATGTCTAATTTTCTCATTAGTTGATCCCAGTGGCGCAAATATACATGCTGGGAGACTAAACAGGCCTGCATATTTCGCCCAGGGACAAAACATTTCATAGGTCATATGACTAGTATCTGCATAAATGCACCAAATACGACTTCTGGATTTGCAGAACTACAGCATTGAACACGGTGTAAGTTTAGGTTTAATGTATGTCCGTAAATGTTGTGTCATCTGTAAGGTAATTTATTGGTACTTTGTCAGAACTCTTTGTTTACGTTTTTGGGTGTTGCGAAACGTCATATTCTTCACCCTGTCACTCCCTGTCTTGACAGAAGAGCTCGCCAATTTTGTATAACTATGTTACCTAAAACCTTCTCTCCAGCCTTTTGCATTGCATTTCTATTTGAATCACAATGTGTGAACAGCTAACTTTCCACTGTCACATATTTGGCATTCTGTAGTCCTTGAAATTCAAGATTGTTTATGTGCAGCATCAACCTTTTATGTAGTGCAATGCTTTCAGTCCAAAATGGAAAACAGACTGCTTTTCTTATCAATGTTCACAATTTTACTCAAAATTATAGCCTAATTATATAGTGCTCATGCTACTACTTATCAAAACAAAGCCCCTAGGATTTTAAATAAAACTAATAAACAGGAATGCAAAACCCTCATTTGGCTTCCACTTTGTGATAGTGTACACTTTAAAATATTTCTAAATGCCTACAATGAGCTACAGTGGTGGGAGAAAGTGTTTGAACCATTTAGGATATTTTGACCTAAATTGTGATCTTTTTTTTTCTTCCAAAGTCTTTATAATAGATAACGAGAACCTGATTAAAACAGAATCATAGTAAAGTATGCTTTGTTCATTCATTTATAGAACAAAATGATCCAACATTAAATCTTTTTGTCGGGTGGTCCTGCTCTATATAAAAAAAATAAAGTTTGGTCACCACCACCAGAGTCTGGTCTTCACCACACAGGTTTGTGGAAATTGTGTGTCATGTCCCGAGATTCCTGAGGCCCTCAGGCAAAGAGCTGTTGATACTCATCAGTTTGGAAATGGTTACAAACCATAAAGATTTTGGGCTTTACCAATCCACAGTAAAGCCACTCTTTACAGGAGTAGTAGTCTAGTTGAAGTCACTCCAAGAGCAAGCATGAAATAACCCAGGAGGTTGCAAAGAACCCTAGGGTAATGTCTAAGGATCTGCAGGTCTCTCTTGCATTGGCTTGATGTCAGTCTCCATGAGTCCACCACCAGCAAAACACTGAAAAAGAGTGGTGTTCATGGGAGGATAGTAAGTGCTCTCCAAGAAGAAGTTCCGTCCTTGCTTTGTGCCAAATTGTTGCAATAAGGCTGTATGTAATGTCATAATTTATTTAAATTGAATTCAATCAAACTGATGAAGATGGCAAAATAATGGTTATAACCCTGTAGGTTTTACAGTTCACGGATTTTCATCTGGAACTCCAGACTTCAGTTAAGCAATCATTAGATGGAAGGAAAATCTGCACACACTGCAGCACTGGAGGACTGGAGTAGACTTTTCTACTGAAAGACTCGTTTGTGTCTTCATGCTAATGCATCATTCGATGGAAGGTTTAATTGGCAGAAACGCAATGAAAACACGAGTTGTCCGCGTCTATGGTTTACTCGCACTAAACCATTTCCCTTTCTCTCGTCCCTCTCTCTTTCTCTGCGGGTTGTGCTCCAGAGCTCCAGCCCAGAGAGTCCCTGCTCCATCTGACAGTGCGTCTGGGTCTGTTCCACGTCACTCAGCTTCTCCTGTGTCAGCCCGGGGGTTTGATGGCCGTGGCCCTGCCCAACGATGAGGGCGACACTCCCCTGAAGCTGGCGAAAGAATCTGAGCAGCAGGCTATCCTGGAGCTGCTAACAAAGTGAGTCTTTACAGTGCTGGCTGCGTTCTTTCTGCAGATATTACAATTGTGATGAAAGGTAAATTCATTAGATGTTTTGTATTGGATCAGAAATAATTTAAAATTTCATTACAGTTTATTGTATTGTTATCGCATTATATTTATTGTTGCATGGTATTCCATTATAGCCTGGCTTCAAGGCCCAACTGAAAACAGGCACAGTCTCTATTGACAGTTACCTACGAAAGCACCTACTATTGAGCGCCTGTAACCGAAAACTTCTATACGTGAAAATTGTAATGATTAACAAGAACTCCAGCGGCTATTTCTAGCAGATGGTCTCTTAAAACTAAATAATCAGTTTATGCTCGACAAACAATAAGCGAATCCTTATTATTCTCTCTTTATTAAAAGTTTATATTCCTTACCTTATGCACGATCAATGCAGACTAATGACAATACTGATGCAACTGAATGAGTACACTCCATTCCTAAGGTGTGTGTATCTCCAGGGTTCTATTGTAAGTGATTCTGTCTTCATGTCACAGCCCACCCAGCCCGCTTGTCACACCTTTGGCTGGGATGACCCAAGTTTGGGTTAACAGTTCTCAGTTGCTACGGTTCTGCCATGAGTCCGAAACCCTAACCCTGACGGTCCAGCAGGCCTCTGAGCGGAATCAGCAGGACAGCATTTTGCTCTTTAGGAATCGTTTGAGGAATGAAAACTTCCTGAGGGAGGTGAGTCTAGGAACCAAAAAATCACCACCACATTCTGTCAAAAAAAGCTTATTTTTTTCTTCATACCTATTTTCATACATTTCACAGTGTTTCTCCTAGAAAAATATGTATGAATGGTGTTATTAATACAGCTTTACAGTTAAGCATGTATATATACTGCCATTCCGTTTAGCAACTCTTAAAAGTGGCCTACCTACGCAGAAACAATTAATTTAGCTAATGTTAGCAACTAGACCAGGTTCATGTTTAGTCTCAGGGCATAAGCAAAGAAAAAACTAGTGCATGCAAATTCAACATGATAGAACCAACAAGCAATAAATATTGTATTATTTTTATTACTCAACCCCATTTCATGATTTGAACATATTTAGCATGTTCTATTATATTTACATAAACACATCGACTAATCATTACCAAGGTAATTTTCTCTGGACAAATTAAATTTACTTGCTAAACCGAAATTGCACATGGCACAGTTTTTGCATGTAGCCAGGCTAAGAATGGGCAAATGTAAAGTCTATGAAAGTTCAACCAGCTGCTCAATGTACGTCAATTCAATTTCAAAATCGTGTTTTAATCTTTTTAAGTGACAAAACAAAATACTACAAAGATAATAAATAAATAAATTACATAATAAAGATTTATTGTGAGGAGTGAACTATAGAATTTTTGTCCATATCAGTGTTCTACTTCATCTAGCTTTATATAGAAGGCTTAGATACAAGGATCAGTTATTCTTAGAATTACTGCATTCTCTTTTTATAAGATTATATACTTCTTGGATCTCTTTCTTTCCTTTTTTATCAGATCAAGGTGCTTACTAAAAGTGGACTGGAAGAAAAATGTGAAAGGGAAGACACTAAAGACACCAGAAATAACAAAGGTAGATTTATTTTTCATTCTGCTTTCTGGGGTTCTTGTTGTCTGTGTTTTAAGTTGATTTAGCGGATCTTGTTGTGAACGAGTTTGCTACGGACGCTGACATCACTCCATAGAGTTGACGACAAGAGTGCGATTGGTTCCTGGAGTTAAAGATTAGACTCAACGAGCTAATCATCTTTCTTGTTTGTAAGGTGGTTGTGACCCGACCCGACCCGGGTTTGATTCCCGACTATGGCGATGCAACTTGTGTAAATTGTTGTAAAAATCCAGGAGTCGGGGGTTGGATTGGTGATGTTATATTGAGACTGTGCTGAATTTAGAACTGACTGTTCTGGTTATGTGTGTTTGTTTTTTTAGAATATGAGTGACAGGCAGTGATTATGAATGAATAAATAAATAAAAATTACATTTTCTCATTGCTTTCATGTTTATACTGTCACAAAATATTCTGAAATAATTTGTAGCTGAGAGAAACAGTATTTATATGGTTGAAAGAAAAACAGGAAAATGAAGAATTGACTGGTAACGACTCCGTGTATGTATTGTTCTGCCTGTATTGTTCCGTTTGTTCTTTGATGTCAGGCCCCATTGATATGTTCACGTGTACATAATGTTTCGCTCTAATAGACAATTAACTGACGGAGAAAATCCGGTATTCTATTCAGCTGTCTTACTTCACAAAAGAAAAAAAATAATAATAATCTTGTCGGAATTATATATAACTAAAAACTACAAACCATTTAATGGCTATTTTAATGATATGATCTTACAGTATCATAGACAATAATAATGGTAACATAAATTAATCCAATGATTCAATTTTTCCATTCTGCATCATCAGTTTTTTTGTGCGTCTTCAGTTAAGCACTGTTAAAACTGAATGCAGGCGGTCCAACAACAACAGGCAAATGTATTCACAATCCAGATTATTTTTCTAATGCTCCTGTTGGGACTCTACGTGTTTCATGTGCCAGGAGAAGGAAAAACCATCCAGTGGACATGCCTCAACAAATACTTAAATAAGCAGAGCAGCGATATAATAACCTGTGTATGATATATACAGGAACAGCACTAATCACCGAAGAGGGCTGTTTAAACCTCACTGAAACCTTAATTTGCGCAGTATCTCAAATTAACGATTTTTACAGCCTCTCAAGTAAATAAGGAAATAACCCATCATAATCTGAACCGTCTGTGCATACATAAATCAACATTACTGACCTCTTTGTATATTTAGCCTTTGAATATTTTAAACGACTGTTTTTAGATTTCACAGAATAATTCCGGTATTTGGATGACTTTATTTGAAATCATCATACGTTTTGCTGTTCAATCTATATCATTTCTAAAAGAGTGTGAAATTTTACTAAAATGTTTCCATGGCTGCTTCTGTTGGAAAACAAGGGAATGACAGTTTAGGGAAATATATTGTTTCCCTCAGACTGTTGAATTAGCTGAGACGTTAGTCTTCCCCGAGCTGTGTGTGGTCTGTCCCCAGGCTCTGAGCTTAACTGTTATGTATGTCAAGCGTAAGATGCTGCCACCATTTAATGGCCATTGGAACATATATATATATATATATATATATATATATCTGGAAGGCTAATACATTAAATAGATTTTGTTTGCTCATACCTGTTGATAATTTCTTGAATATCAAATATGACCGTCTACAATAAAACAATGCAATCAAACCTAGGCTGGGACCAAATGAAAACATTGGCACTTTACAAAACTGTATTTAAGAGTGTTTTCATTTAATAGGTAGAAGAAATAACATGCTTCCAAAAAAAGGTATACAATTTTATTAAATGTGATTAGCGGGTTGTTGAAATTTTGATTTGGTCCCAGCCCTTTGTGTGAATTGGATGATGCTTTTAATTTTGACTGGAATAAAACACATTTTTCATTTGCTGTTTTCTTTAGTGGATTTAATTTATTTGGCTTTCTTCTTTGCTAACTGAGGTGCTGCCTATGCACAAAGTTAAAAAATCAAAAGAAAGAAATACTCTAATTGGCTGACAGTTTAATTTTAAATATAGAGGAAATTTGATTTTTAAAATCATTTTTATTAGGTGATATAATCCTGACAACCGGTTAAAAAAATGAAATATAAAAATGTCTTTCTGCGCATTGTAATTTAATGATTACACCTCATGCAGTCACCCTGCAGATTTCCTTTGACTCATTAGTTATATTTTGAGGGCTTATCCACTCCCAGTTCATCATTAAAAGTAGTTGCTGAAAAAGAAACACCCCAAAAGCTGCTTTTGACTGGCTGGAAAAGTCCTGGGAGTGCCTGATGACAGGCCCCCTCTGTGCGAGTGAGCAAATCTGGCAGAGCCGGAATTCCAGTGAATTGGCCTGTTTATTACATTATACAGAGAACACACAAAGTCCTTTGTGAAACCTCGGCAGTGTTTCTCAAACATCTCAAGTCTGGGTCCAAACACATTCACCCGCACTTGGGTGGCCCAAAGCGCAGTTTATCAGCAGCAGCGCCGCACAAAGATGCCGTCGCTCTCTATTACGGATCCTAGTTCCGGTTGCAGGTAACCATAGCAACCCGAGGTCTGATTGCACCCCATTAGCTGAGTAGCTGGGGCCTGCGGTAACTTGATCCTGTGCGCTCTGTGTCCCTCGCCGTCATTCGATTCAGGGTGAACGCGCAAATTATTCAGCATGCTCGATTTTGTCGTCATTGAAGCATTTCAAATAATTTCCACATGTTAGCTTTCTAGTCATTTCATTAACAGCATTCAACACAGACTGAATTGTTAATTCATTAACAGTTAAGTGTAACCACAATTTTGGATTTTTTTTTTTTTGTAGTAACAGTCAAATCATTTGACATATCTAACTTTGTGCTAAAGGACTCGAGCAAATTGTATAAGAAGATCGGCCCTGTGAGTTACTGATAAAATAAATGTAGAGTGTACAGAGACACAGCTGCTGTTTGGGATAGTTTCAGCTGTTTGTTTACTGGACTAGTGTGGTGGTGCATGAATAGATCAGATACCGGTTTACAGTGAGCCCACACATCGTGTTTAATTTCGTTCCTCCTCCTACAGATTGGTTCAAGGATTTATGCACAGGGGACCATACACTGGAAGACAGTGTGAGTACTGTTAAGATTGTTCACCATGTACCATATGGAGTTGTGAATAGTGAATGTCACAGTTTTAGTCATTGTTTTCTCACCTACATTTCACCTCTGCAATATGACTTTCTATTAAGGAGACACCTCATCACTAAACCCTCGTTTGCCCAGCCTCCCAGACTGCTGGTCGGAAGCTAAAATGATTCATGACTGAGCATTAACTCGGCTTTTTATAAAGAAGCACTGGAAGTGATTGCGACTGGTTGGAATTTTGGCGTTGAGTTAAACAGGATCTGAAGAATTACAGCCAGTCAGCAAAATCTTGCTAATGGAGCTTGATTCCTGAGAGAGGAATCGGAAACCGGATGAGAGTGCAGTTGTTTTAGCATGCCCAGAAAAGACAAAACTAAACTTCATCTTCGAAAACTAATATATTTCTCATTATAAGGTGTAACTATAACGCTACCTGAATCAACACGCTTGTGCTTAGAATGACTGTGGGGGCACTGTCAAGTAGTTAGATCAGTCCTGTGCTGGGTCACGTAACAGATATTGATCTGAGCAATACGGAGATGGTGTGTGGAAATGGTCTTCGATTAACCAGGTTTCCTTAGAGCAAATAACAATCATTCTACACAAATCTTGCTTGGCTTTAACCATATTGTCCTTGCAGGCTCCAAAATAGCTGAATTTACAAAGTACAATGCTATAATCTAAGTTAACACACAGTGGTCTAATAAGGACCTATTTGAAAACAATGTATTATTAAGATGTTAAAGAGCAGAGGAAGCATTCGTATTGCTAGCATTAGCACAATAACAGTGAATTGTTGTCTGTTGTGAAGAGTGAACTGCTGAGGGTTATGTTCCCTGTGAGAAGCAGGGGGTCTGCTAATGGACTGCTGAAACACCCCAACTCACACCACAGGTGCTATTTTTGTACGTGTTGTCTGGTTGTTTTCCCCTTTCTTTAACGTACCGAGCTGTGAAACCCAGCTATGCCTTTTCTGTCCCAGGTTTTTGAAGAACAGCTTGTTCTTTCACTGGACGAGGAGGACGAACCTGCTCCGTTTTACTCTGGTAGGATTTCTATTTCAAATTTATACATTCCACATGTCAAATTTTGCCAAAGACCGAAGGCCCAGGGTTTTTGATAGAAAATCTTGATACAAAAATAATATCTCATATTTTTATTTGCAATGCAATGTCATTGTATGTATTCATTCAAAGCAGGGCATTTTTGTACTCAACCACTACATTAAAAAAACTACATTGCTAAGTATACCATTATCCATATGACTTATACAGAGTTTTTATTTTCAGTCTTTAAGTTTTGTTAGCAAAGCAATTACCAGTATTCTGTGGTTACTGTAAATGCAAAGCCACGTGTAGCTGCACAAAGCTGACACAATACACAAACAAATACGCCACAAAGCTGCTCTACATGTATGATTTTCCTATATTTATCTTTTATATCTTTTTCAGAGTATTTCAAATTAGGTTTATGGTAGCATAGGTGGAATCAATGTCAAGTGTCTTACTCACAAACAGGGCTTAGACTAGGTTTGTAAAATGTATTTCTGTTTGTAAGTCTGATTGCATTGATATAAATTCCATGATATAAAATAAGAATCAGAATTTTGGTAGGGCTTATATTTTCCATATATTTACCTTCCGTTCAAGGAAACTGACTAGTTGGAATATCACAAAATAGATACTGAAGTGGTGTTTTGGTCTCTGGCATATTTTCTGTTCTTCTAGAGATACTATAAACTTTTAAACGGCATGTTGCTTTGTTTGAAAGGCACTGATGGTTATGTAAGTAGGACTGTTTTATAGCAGGTCAAGTGGGCATCTGTCATTGGTTTTATTACTTCTGTAACTTTCACTATCACCTTCTAGCCATGCAGCTGAAGGAAATTAAAGGCTGAAAATAATGAAAGGTAGTGTTTTCAGTTTTCATGCAGAATTATGTGATAAATAGTAGCATCTGCGTACTGACAGACAGTAGCCTTTTTTATCTTTATTTCAAGATCATGAGTCTTTTACCAATGGTTGTCTGCTGTAATTATCTAGTTTTCAAATCGTGTTTTCAAGGAGCGTATAGCTAATTGGGACCAGGATTATACCGTGCACTGGCTTGAAAAAAAAAAAAAAAAAACTGATCAAGGGAATAATTACTTGATCATAAGACTTCTGCTTGGAACCAGGATCTTGAACCAGGTAAAAAAAAAAAAAAAATGAATGGCTTACGAGGAAAAGACATGTGGGGCATTCTTTAGCTTGTGGATTTAGATCCCAAATAAGGGATTATAAATCATTGCTGCTAAATCCGTTAAAAGTGAAACAATTAATAGCTAACCGTGTAACTTGCCTTCAGGTTATATATGTTTTGTAAAATGTTTGTAATATGATGCATGCATTTCACAATAAGTTATGTAATAAGCAAACACATAGCATTGGCAGTGTGGCAAGCATTAGTGGCTGCCGTGAGAAATGCACCAGAGAGATAGTGGTGCCCCCAGCCAAGCTACCTCTGATCACATGGCCTGCCTCAAATTCGGTCTCCTGTTCCTGCTAAAGATCAGTGGAGCGATCTGTTCTCATGTCCCTCGGTGGCCACCTACTGTGAGCAGTGAGCACTTGCGGTTTGGTTGCCATTGTCCAGGGTCACTGCTCTCTTCACGGGCCCCTTCACTGCCCCCACTGTTCGCAAGCATCCCAAACATCCATATTACGGCACTAATCAGTCAGCTGCTGTTCCTAATGAGCAGGAAGCCATATTCATAGGCACATAGTTCTATGACTATTACTGTATTACGCTCTTATTCTTTTTGAGAATTCATGTTTTGCTGAAGTCGGTTTATAAGTGGCTTGATTATTTTTGAAGAGCCAGCTTTTGCCAGCTTTTTTCCCCTGTGATCATTGTACTAATTGCCTTTTTTGTGTTTGATTTTCTGAGAATGTCACATATTTAGGCATTTCAATAATCCCTAATGGAAAGAAAAAAATATTGGCATTGTCTTATTGCCTTATTGGAATGTCTGAAGACTTCATAATCTATGAAATTTTTTTTTGTTTTATCAGTTTGTCTGTTTAATTTATTTATCTATACTTCAAAGCATAATCATTAGATATTTTCCAAAATGTCTGTATGTAATAACCTATTGACAATGCGTTTTTTTCTCTCATGGACCCATAAACATCTAGCATAAATATCTTAAATATTATAAAAGCACGCCGTCAGATACTTGGTTGCTAGCTAGTCCAATTGCGCAACATGTTATTCCGCGGAAGCCTGTGACTTGGGTCTAACTTGGTTTTCTTTGTAAAGCCTTGCCGTTTTGTTTCGGTTTTATTGACGTTGTTTTGGTTATCAGTGATTATCAGCTGTGTCACTGGTATCTTTTTTTTTTTTTTTCTAGAGAAAGAGTTTTGGATTAAAAAAAAAAAAAGAGGAAAAAATCACTTCTTAGCTGTTTAGCGAAGTCGTTTGTCAGGCTTGATAATTAACCAGGATGTGGATTTTAGTTTTTCTCTATTTTCAAATTAAAAACATTTTTTTACACACCTTTCATTAAAACGCTATCCTTTCTGTGTTTTTCATTGCATTCCAAGCAACTATCGTAGTGAATGATTGTTTACATCTCCTGGTTAATCATTGAAGTAAGATACCCCATAGTGTCTTATTCCCTTTAAATGGAATTTTGCGGTTGCAAGCTTTCTACTTGGCAGACAGCTACCGCAATTTCAACGTTTAGAGGTTTGCCTCGGTCAGTCTGACTGTTTTAGCCATTCTACCAGTTAACTACTTTTCCAGCTCTCTTTTTGTATTTGGTGCCTCTGACCTCAATCAGGCCCCCTCTGTAAAAACCACAGTCCCAGCCACTGATGTTGTGTTGATTTGTTGAAATGCAGCTTTGTCTGTCCTTTCATTCTAATAAGTATTCAAGAATTCGAGACATAGAGCCACTGTGACTAGATTATAAATGTTAATAATAGATGTAGATCCTCTTTGATGGATGACAAAAAGTATTTTACCTGTAGATGATTAAGGAATGAGGAAATGGGTGACACATATTTGGAATAAACTCTATTTTTCAAGTTCATACCCATTTTTACTTTGTTAAAGATGGTCTGTGTATCCTGATTAACCTGATTGTTTTCTTTTATACTCTTAGAGTTTTTTTTATTATTATTGACTATGAATATTCTCATATACAAGTATGATATAACACTGTTTTCTCATGTAACAAGCACCAGTATTAAGTATTTAAAAACAGATTTTGTAAGATTTTTGCTGCTTATTAGCAAATTTTGTCTTTGACTAAAAATTCAGTGTATGTTCATTATGCCCAAATATAAGCACTGTACAAATGATTATGATCAATTATTAATAAATGACAATTCTTGTGTGATTCAGCAAAACCTTTACAAGTGAGCTCACGCATATTGGGTGCTGGGAGTAGTACAGCTGTGAAGTGCTTGCCAAATGTGGCGCATGGCTGAGAGAAACTCACTCTGCTGGTGAGGCATTTTTCACTGGCCTAGTCACGGTCCCCTCCGGGGCTTTCAACAGATGGGGAAACTACTAGGTGTAGAAAAGTTGGAAACATGCTCTGGAAAAACAAATGTTAAGCATAGGAACAGGAGTGCTCACTAATTCTAATACTAATACTAGTACTAATTATAACACTAATACTGATACTAACACTAATGCAGACTGCTCAGGAAAGTAAATAAATCCTGATTCTGACTAGATGAGAAGCTAAATTTTGAAATATAAAGTCGCAGTATATTTGCAATTGTAAATATTTTGTTTTCATCACAATTGTCCATATTTATGGAAATTATCTAAATATATATTTTATAGATGTATAATACAGCAACATTTATGTATTTATGTCATAAATAGCCATATTTAATATAGTAAAAAGATATTAGATTGGGAATGCTCATATATTTTCTGAATTGTCATAGTTATGGTAGCCCAGATGAGCACAAAGTAATTATATGGATTCACAAATAAACAGATGTTGTTTCAGAAACATTCAGAAGTGTAAATGCTTTCCTTTTTGGTCTGTGAACAGTTTATTGATGAGCTACTTTCTGTGCTATAGAGTAAAATCAATGAAAACACCCACATTAATTTAGCCAGACTGATTCTGTTATTTATTTGCACAATTTGTCATTCTATGGTTGCGTGTAAACTGCATGAGTGTGGTTAATTGCACACACTGACAAAATACACAAACAATTACGGCGCTTAAAATAACATGGAGGTGTGAGGCACTGTGATTTTGGTGTTTATTTTCAGTTCAGTGGCTGGATTTGCTTTCTTTGCTGATGATAGTAGTTTTGGTTGTGCTCCAGAATAAGTGTTGTTAAGTTAATAAGTTCATAAAATCATTACTTTTGTTGAGTAAAAACAGGAATGTAAATATATAAATGGATTAAAGTCCAGTCCTGCTTACTCATGTCTGAAGACTTCCTGTATATCTATTCTGTTATTTAGGTTGATTTATTCAAATATATTTTTAAATTAAATGTAGTATTTCTTGAATGTATTGATCACTTTATGTAGTTCCATTGCAGGAGAATTTTAATTGCTAGATAATATTATAAATGCTGGATGTTAATTATTTATGTCAGTAGTGCCTTGTCTATTGCTAGGACCAAATGAAAACCACATTTAATAAAACTGCATTTAATATTATATTTGGTACCAGTCTAAGTTGGGCCATTCTACTGCCAATGTTTATCTATGGAGACCGCATGGCTGTGTGCTCAGTTTTATACCCAGTACCCATGTGTGAAAAAGTAATCACCCCCTTAGACTCAATAACTGATTATGCCACCTTTAGCAGCAATAACTGCAACTAAATACTTCTTGTAGTTATTGATTAGTCTCTGTGGCTCACTCCTCCATGCAGCACGCAGTTTTTGAGCATGAACTGCTTGTTTCAGGTCGGGCCACATCTCACAGGTGTTTATGTCTGGACTTTGACTAGGCCATTCCATATATTTACATTTCTAATTACTCAACCACTCTGATGTAGAGTTGCTGGTGTGTTTTTGTACGTAGACAGATGGTCTGACATTGTCCTTTAGAATTTTCTGATACAGAGCAGAATTCATGGTTCCTTCAATGATAGCAAGTGGTACAGATCCTGATGCAGTAAAGCATCCCGAGCCCACTTTTGGTTCATTTGTCCATAGCACATTTTTCCAGAACTCTTGTGGATTATCCAGGTGATTTTTGGTCAACTTGAGACAAGCGTTCATGTTCTTCTTGGTAAGCCGTGGTTTCCGCCTTGCAGCTCTGCCATTTTTGGCATTTTTCGTCTTTCTGATGATGGAGCCATGAAACTGCACCATGAAACTGACCTTAGCTGAGGCAATAGAGGCCTGCTGATCCCTGGATGTTGTTCACTTTGCTCTTGGAAAGATTTTGGTAGGATGGCCACTCCTGAAAAGATTCACAATTATCCATTTGGGCAATATAACTGTGGTCCAGTGAAGCCCCAGCCTTAGAAATGTCTTTGTAACCCTTTCCAGGCATCAACATTCATCAACAATATATTTTTAATCGTTTCATGATTTGCCTCTAGAACCTAGACTTTACTCTGATGGTAAGAGCCAAAGTTAGTTTGATTTATATAGGGCAGGGCTGGACCAAATCAGGCTTGATTGTTAACCAAAATACACAAACAACTGACCCTAATTATTGATGGAGTTAACTGTTAATGTTTTGCACACTTTTTCCAAAGGTTTGATTACCTTACACGCCAAACCAAGGAAACAAGTTTTTTTTTTTAAACTCTTTTAGTAGAATTTTGACTATTTCACAGAACCATGGAGGAATTTTGGCCCACTCCTCCACACTGAACTGCTTAAACTCAGTAACGTTTGTGGGTTTTCAAGATTAAATAAAAAAAAAAGGGTTATACGGTGTCATGGGCTATGCAGATGATACCCAGATCCATGTCCCCATCAACAACCCTATCATACGTTACAAATTCTGCGTCTTAATAACATTGCTGACCAGCAACTGAAGCTAAATGGTAACCAAACAGAAGCAGTCTTAATTACCGCTCCCAGCACTTTCAAGACAGTCGAGAGACTCACTCGGACTGTTGTTGTTTTAATGCGTCTCACACTACTGAGGTCAGGAATCTTGGAGTCATCATCGATGCCGCCCCCTCTCAATTTAATCCTAAATTAAAATGTCACCAAAACCTGCTGAAAAAACATTTTCCAGCCACTCACTGACACGTAATGTAGACTCACCCCTTTGTAATGCTCTTTTCCTTGGAGATTACTGTCCTGAATTCTGCTGCTGGACTTCTTACCCACAGTAGATCCCAGTTCAATATGAAATTCAGTACAATGCAAATCCCTCCATAGTCTGGCCCCTCCTTATCTCTGTGATGTCAAAAATCTGTACACACCTTCTCAGTCTGCGCATCTCTGATATTCACTTCCTCTCTATCCCTTCCTCCAGGTTCGACCGACCTTTAAGGCCCTACTCCAAAACTCCTTTTCCTTAAATTCTGTTTCTTCTCCAAGTATCTTGAGTTTCTATAAAGTCCTGCAGTTGTTGTTTTCGAGTTTGCTACGGACGATGATTTCACTGCCTGGAGTCGAAGGCAAGAGTACAATTACTTCCTTTTTTCAATTTTTTTTTTTTTTAAGCTAATCGTCTCAGCCTTGTGTTTGGCAAAGGTTCTTAGTGTAAATTTTAATGTTATTTTAATGATTAATTGTACTGATCTATTTTTATGTACAGTGCCTTTGGGTGATTGTAGGGTTTGCCATAATTATTGCGATTAGGATAATGATCAATGGTTTTATTTTTATTTTTTCGACCTAAACAGGAAGACGTGTAGTACCTTAAAATACAGTGCCGCATTACTAACTGAACTTTATCACCACAGTAAATATAGTGTAAGAGATTGTCATGTCAGCGAGATAATACAAGGAACTGGGGCTAGTCTCATCTTCTGTACTTCAGTGAGGATCTGCTACAAACTTTTGGACCTGTAGTTGAAGTAAAGTGAAGTGAAGAATTCTAACAAGCTGAAATGCCATAGGCTTACAAAAGCTGACATTTAAGATGATCCACACTTTAGCCTCCTTTCCTTCAAAGCCCCAACCACCCCTCCCCTTTTCTCAGCTTCGTCGCTGTGCCACGCACCCCTTTGTCTTCCCAAAGGCTACAAATACACACCGCAATCTTCAAAAAGAAGCAGAAGTTTAACGCGAGTTTCGTGAACATACAGCAAAGCGATCTATTTGTTCTCTGGGTTTCATTCTCCTGTGAGAACATATGGGCGTGCGGTGAAAGGAGTTTTGTGCAGTGGAGAAGATGCTGGGGGGAGGGGTTGCCAAGGCCACGCTGAATGCTAATTACCAGAGAGTTGTTCAGGGAGACTGTGTAAGAATGGAGGACTTGTTGCGAGGCGGCCACTGGGCTGAGAGCATAGGTTGTAAAACTGCCAGACCTCAACGCTGCTAAAATTAGGGGACCTTACTATCCCCTTCGAAGCTGCTTTGGTGATCTAATGAGCAGCGGATACAATCAGAACTGTGCAAACTCCAAGGAGGACTGTCTCAAAAAGGACTGTTCTTCTGAAAGGTAGTAGCGCTTTTCAATTCTGTCTTCTCCTCTCCTTCGCCTGCTCCAGTTCGTACACAGATACGCGGATGCGTACAATTTGGTTTTTAGTCTGTCAAGAGGGTCATCTGGCTTTCTCTGCTGCCAAGCTGCGACCGGCTGCCAAGGGGGGTGGGGGGCGGCTATGGGAGGGGGAACGTGGGGCGCTAGGAAAGGAGAAAAGTCGACGGAAAGAAACCTCTGGATTTCTCCTGTAGACCCCTAGGACTCCCCAGTCAGTGTTTGCGCATGGAAAAGTCTGATGTAGCAGCTCAATGGGAGGACAGCCAAAAAAAATCCGAGCACTCTTACAACACTCGAGCGCAGAACGAGACCAGCGCTGCTGCTGTCACTCGGCAGAGGCCACAGAACTGGTTTCAGCATGTGCCCCTCTGTCTGTGCTTTTTTTATTTTAATGATTTCTGTGAGGGGGTAATCCCCCCCCCCACACATACACACACACACACACACACAAAGAAACGAAGCGACTTCACTCCAGCTGCTTGCTTCTCTCATTGAAAATGAAAAGGTGAGTTAATGATTCATCGGCCTTGGCTGGCCTTCGGAATTCTTTCGGACACCTCGTCTCGGCTCCTATTTGCCTCCCAGGAGGGCTGGAAGACAGTCGTCCGGTGGGGTGGCCTGAGCTCGCTGTGCCATCGGAGCATTCCCCTCCACGTCCTGGTCCAGTGCTGTAGCCGGATCATTCAGACTTTGGCGTCTAACTCTGGATGTGGCTCTCTTCTGAAGAGCATGCCGAGCTTCACCGTGTCTGCTGGTGTGTCCGTCTGATGCGAAACAGCCATGGATTCCGATTCTGATTCCCCTTTTAATTACTCCTGGCCCTCTTTCCCCAAAATGAGGATTCGACGGAGAACGTCAAAACAAGGTAAAAAAAAAATGCTAAGGAAAACTGAAACTACTGCATGGCTGTGTTATTTAATGTTGATGACAGATGCATTCTGTTGTAAATGTTTTTAAGGGAAGTACTACTGAGGAATTGAGTTCAAAAGTAATGAAAAAACAAACAAACATAAATCTCAGGCTGATGGTGGAGACAGCTTTCTGTTCATCCTATTTTTAAAGTAGAAAGTAAAACTATTAATAATGTAATTGAGGATATAAAAAGCTTTCTCTCTTTTTCCCTGGTCCAAAAAACCTGAACAGTGCCATCTCACGTGGACATTCTGAGTTCTCACATGGCTACAGTGAGGAATAAACTTTCTTTCTTAAATGCTTTTCTGCTGTGTTTCAGGTTTTTATTTTCCGTTTTCTGGAAGGCGTTGCCAAAGCGATTCCTTGTTCCCCTCTTTTCCCATGTTTAATGTGTTACTTTTCACATATGCCTGTAAATGCTGGCATTTGATATCTAACATACTGGCTGCAGTTCTGTAGGCAAAGCCTTACATGTAATTTGATTTGTTCCTTAATTGTCAAATATGGAAAAATCCTAGCACACAAAATGAACTTCTCTAAAAACGGGCAAAACACCAAAAGGGGAGGGGGCGGGGAAACCACAACAAAAACTAAAAGCTTTTTTTCTTTGACTGTCGTATTTTTGAGGATTGTTGAGTTGTTGAGTCGCACGGTTTAACAGCTCAGGGCTCCGTGTATTCTCCCCACACGGGATATTATCAAGTTACAGCCTTGTTTATTACATTGGCGGAGTTCCTGCATCTCTGGATGTTCTTGTGGCTGGAAGCTAATTCTAGCTAAATTATCTGAAATGGTAGTCATTCTGTTTTGTTCACCATCTGCAGTACTTAAAACTTGTTTGACTTCTGAAGAATTGCTTCAGACAATGTAAGAGGTTTGTTCTTGATGATATTCATGATGTATAAATATGTGACATACAAAAGATATTAATGCCATCTGGCAGAAAGGATGGAAACCTATATATGGAGATAAGAACAATAAATGCGTCATTTTCATCTTTAAGTCTACTGTAATGGATGCGCTGTGTACACATCGTTTCAAGTGTGTCTGAACGTCCTGTGGGGTCGTGGTACCATCCAGCAGGTTAACTCGCCACGCCTTAGCTTTGTAAATGTTACAGAGTGTTTACCCCGTATTATCTCAATAGAAATTTATGAAAAAAAGGAGCAATACTTGTCCTTAAAGTGAAAGCACAAACTCTGTGTGTGTGTTTCACAGCTGGCTAAACAAATCTCGGTAAACTTATTTTCTTTTGAAATGTATCAACTGTGGCTTTTCCTTGTCAAACACAGGATTCTAAGCCCAGTATTCTAGGCAGCTGTCAAGACTCCTCAGTTAGTAGGCCATTGTGTTGTTATTAAGTGGCTGCACAATTAAGGGACTTGACACAGCCGCTGTGCTTCTGCTCGTCTCCTGTCAGAGATGATGGATTCAAGACCTGTTGCTCTTCTGAGGATGAACTTAACTGAGCGGGTCTGCAAAGGACACAATATGAGGGCAAAGAGGGATGGAGGGGAGAAAAAAAGGACATAAACTAGGACAGTTGCTCATGATTTAACCGGATATAAGGAGCATGGCCAACAACACCAAACCATGCTTGGATGGAATGCACTTCTGATGTTTTATTTTTGTTGGCGATGGTTGATTGCACGGTATTATGTTTAAAAAAGCAGTTAAAGAATCAAAACTGATGCCAGAAACTGTTTATACGGCTTCAAAGGTGGTTATAAAGGTCATGTGGTCGTATTTAACGGTATGAGTTATAGGCATGTTTTATTTAGTTTCACTAAGTAATTTATATAATGTAAGAGTTTTCAATAAATGGGTTTTTCCAAACCACACTCCAAAATTTTGACGCGCAAGACCAAAACCAACATGAGGCGATGTCATTACAGCCCACAAGGAAAGCTGTGCAGTGTTGCAGGGATACATCCCATTGACCCATCACTGCAGTGATAAAAGTTCACACTGCGCGTGATGGCCACTATATAAAGCCTCTGCTTTTGTTTTTGCCTTTGAGAAGCATTCATCGTTTGTATTGAGGTTTTTCCATTATTAGAAATAATTCAGGAAAAAAGACACTGTTCAGGTTCCCTTTTTTGTCTGAACTTTTGTGAGGAACAACAATAGGAACTTGGCACAGACTCCTGTCCGAGTATAGCACCACTCCTGAGCTTTAGAGTTTTAAGCTGATTTTTCAAGCCTGTTCCGTTTTAAATGCCCTTGTTCTACGACCCTGGCTGTGAGTGGACTAGTCTCCCTTTGTAAAATAACCTTGCAAGTTGTGCTGGAAACCTTAGATTGGCTTCCACTGAGAAGATATTTCTAAATACAGATTCCACTCTGCTGGGATTCTTAAAACCGTGGAAAGTTCAGTGGTTTCATGCAGCTGTTTGTGGCTTGGTGATGGGATGGCACAAAAATGGCACAACAACTCCCAGGGCTAAATGGCCTTTTTGGCACACTTTTTATAGTGGTGATGTTTATGTTTTGTGGGGGGATTATTTAGACAAGATGTAGACTGATATATGTGGATGTTCTGTCCCTCTTAGACCTTTGATTGTCATCCAGTCTTGTAAGTTCAAAAGCTCAGCAGTCTATAATAAATAACTGCTGAAAAATATAGCAAACAATTGCTATTTTCTTAGGCAGTGTCTATGATCTGTGATTTAAAATCTAGTGAAAAAAGTCCTGTTTCTGAAAGAAACTGTTTTTTTAGATAATCCCAGCCTCTACATCTTTCCTATTCCATGCTAAAATACCACGTTTATAGCTGTGTTTTTAATGCTTTTCAATACAATAGAGAGGCTCCTGACATGTTCTTCGTAGTGAAAATAGTGAATCTTGAGCTATAGAATTAACAGCTGAGTACGGTATTAGCTGGTGTAGACTGAGAACTTCAGGTGAATAATGTAAACCAGACACCCCACATAATCTCTATACAAACATAGGATTCCTGCTGTCACAGGCCTTGGTACCAGCTCGGAACCTGTTTTTGTGTGGTGAGCGTCTGATACCATCACACATTTCTGAAGAGGCTTCAGTATTAACAGCTTGTCAGCTTGCTCCAGCAGAGAGTGTGGGGGGGTCTTTTCCTGTCAGCAGTTTAAAGTCCACTCTAAGATTATATAGGTGCATTGTCTGCCTGCAGAAGAGTGGTTCTGCAGCTGAATGCTGATGCTGCTACCTTTATCACTGCAAAGATGTTCACTTTTTTCACATGTGAACTGCCTCTAGATCTTATAGCAGCTCACTCTGAGATTTCCTAGCAAGTGTGAAACTCGTGAGCACACATCATTCTGAGATTACGTAGCAGGTGTGAAATTTGTGAGCACGCTTCATTCTGAGATTACCTAGCAGTTGTGATACTTGTGAGCGGGGATCACCTTGAGATTACCTCGCAGCTGTGAAATGTATAAGAAATGCATCCCTCTGAGATTACCTAGCAGCTGTGAAACTTGTGAGAACGCATCTTGCTGATATCACCAAACTCAAGGGCTTATACCACTATGCCATTACTTATGGTCTGTGAATTTTGTGAGCACACATCATTCTGAGATTACCTAGCAGCTGTGAAACTCGTGAGAATCCATCACTCTAGAATTACCTAGTAGATGTGAAACTTGTGAGCATGCATCACTCTGAGATTACCAAGCAGCTGTGAAATTTGCAAGCACACGTCACTCATAGATTGCCTAGCAGCTGTGAAACTCGTGAGCACAGATCATTGTGAGTTCATCTAGCAGCTGTGAAACTCTATTGTGTAGGCAGTGATGGCGAATCTGACATGTTTTACTGGCATCAATTGAACATGATTTTTAAATGAATGAATGTAAAATTATTATAAAATGCCTCCCCAGTGACTCTGTTAGTAAATGTGCTCGCCCTGACTGGAGTTCACTGGTTCGAATCCCTGATTGTAACCGAGAGAGCGCAGTGGCGGCACACAATTGGCAGAGAGCTGTCTGACCTGTGGTGGGCTTCCCTTGGCTTGTTGCTAATGAGCAACTCCTACTGGCATCCTAGACCCCTGCAGGCTGTCAGTAACATAATAAGCGACATGCCTCTAATGCTAACTGTGTAGCCTGCAGAGTGTAAAAGAGACGGTGACTAGTATTGGTGTGGACCCATGTGTGGTAGTGGGAGTCGTGATGACAAGCGGAGATGCATTAGCATAATTGTGGAGAAAAATGGGAAAAATTCCAAGTTTTAAATAAAAACATTTTATAATATTTGTAATATAGCTGTCTCCTATGAAGACATGCATATGCCATGCCCTCAGAGGCTTTTGCTTTGAAGTGGCTGCGTCGCTGTTTCCCGTCGCAGAAGGGTGACAGGAACTGGCAAGCACTGAGTGGTGTTTACTGTCCGCCCCTCACAGAATCACACCCCCTCCCTAGCTGTCCAGTCCTCAGGGAAGTTCCCTAAGGTTGGCTGTAATACTCCAGTGTCCCTGTGGATTAGGATTGGCCTAATCCACAAATAGGATTCGAGCACCTGGATCTAAATTTATTTCTATTTTTGTTCAGTAAAAAAAATACAGATGTATGACACATAGGATGAAAGTTCTGAGGGAAATATTACAAGTGGATTTAATTGAGAAAAATTATTTTAATAGAACTTTCTATACATTATAGACAAAATCCCATTAAAACCTAGGGTTGAATTATTATGGGTACTGATATACATATAAAAAAAATACCTCATTATTATTTTTTATTTTTTTCCTTAACAACCCGGATGACTGACTAAATTGTAGTTTGGGTTTGGGTTTGGCTTTCTTGTATGTAAAACCTGATACTTTTCACTGGGTCCATCTTTACATTCCTTTTTGCCTTTTTAGCGAGCACACAGTCATACCTGGTGTTGTGACAGCCTTTTAAATGTTTTTTGCTGGGAAGAACTCATCTCCAACATTTGAGCAGTGATGTAATGATCGAATGCAAGATTCTGTTTCTCTTCCTGCTCTTATTATTTGGTGATTTTACAGACATTCATGTGCCTCGTTACCTGATTTGTTTTCGCTGGAACTGGTTTGCTTTTTGTGTTTTTGTGCGATTCAATGGTCTCTTTGAGGTGCCCATACCTTCCTGAGTATTCCCAGGTGACTCACTGTGCAGCCCATTATGGGAGTCCCAGGCCAGACAATGAAGGCTTGGTGACGGTTTTTATTATTTCAAACTGGATCTGCCTCTCTCTTATTCCAACTCTAATGTTGTTTGTTAGGACAGGTGCATTGAATATCACAGGGAAAAGCAGCACTGACAGCATTGGCTGTGTTCTCATTTCCTATATATTTGCTATTATATATAAACTAAGAGTTGAATAATGTAAGTAAATTGGGTAATCCTTTCGTTACAAGAATATGTGAATGTGTTTGATTTAATATTACCAACATGCAGACAGGTTCGGTTTGAGCTGATCTGGTAAAATATTGGTAAAATATTTTTATACGCCTATGTATGAATGATTAAATAACTGACAAGGTTTACAAACATATTTAAATTGCTATCCTCACCCAGTCATGTTGGATTTGTGCTTTTTTTATCATTTGCTGATTCAGTCATGCTTTGTGACTGCACAGCGTAATTCTCACATTTTGTCAAAAAGCTTCCTGCTAGAACTTACAGAATGGAGCGCTGGCTGCTTTTCTAGAAATGCTATTTGTACCATTTCAAAATAAAAAGTTGTTGTTGCCTGTTCTGTATCACAGAGTGATGGGATTCGTTCCCCATCTCTGTTCATTTCATAGCCTTATGCCACCCACTTTTTCATGATTATCACAATATACTTTGTCGAGCTACAGCTCTTTCCAGAATGTTCTGTGAGGTTCAGTCAGGCTCTCTATTTTGCCGGTTTCCCGTTGATAATGTTTTTGAATATCCTGGTTATCTTCTTTATCTTCTTTATGGCTTGTGAAATCAATTGTGATTATGAAAGACTTTTGTGTTAAGTCCTGTGCTGTTGGAAATATAAAATGTTCGCTTATTCAAATGTGCGTGCAATTTTTTATACTATTTTATTTTTGATACTACATTTGTTTCCCATAAAATATGACCACAGTGCATAGCTGGAAATAAAGAAACTCGTAAACTCGCAATACAGATTGTATTGAAAACGTATAGATTTAATTTATGGATGGTAAATGTAGATGTAGAGTTAAAGGGTCTGTGAAATGTGCTGATATGCATTTATGGCCACTCACTTACTTTAGATTCAATAGAATAGGCTTTAATTGCTTTTGTGTACAATCTCTTTGATTTAAGGAAGTAACTTTCAAAATAATATGTTGTCAGTGAAAAATATCTATTAAAAATGGAAGAAAACTGTTAAGTTTGTCTCTTAGATAATGGATAACTTTTTTATGTTGTAGAAAAAGGTCAATCTGAATCCTTCAGGAGATCCCCAGCCCAATCCACCTTCAACGCTGCTGCTAGACTTTCAGCTATGCTCAATGGGAAGGACCAGATCTATGCCAACAGCATGCTGGTGGACCAGGTAACAAGGCCCAAATCTACTTTAACACTTTAGTGATGTGAACAGATGCCTTAGTTAAGAGCCAGCTATATGGACTCGTTTAGGACATTGGAATGTGACATATAGCAGTCGGTTTTGAAACGGATCTATTAAGAACTCCACTGTGTTTTGTGTTTATGTAAGTAGTAGAAACTAAACATGAAAATGAAACCAGTTTCTAATCGAGAGCACAGTCTCCTATAGGACTTGGCCTCAGACATGTTCACTGTCATGTGTCTATAAGATCATCACTGTATCAGGCAGGCTCTGGGAATTGTTAATGGGCCTCTCGTGTAATCCATTTCTGATGGCTGGGGCTTAATGGCCCCACCCTTTAATGACATGTCACGTCATGCACTTCACAAATGAAATTGCATCCCTCCAGAACCAGTTACGCCTCTCTTATGTCTTATCTTGGACAGGCAGATGAAAGGTCAGAGCCTTTAAAGTGATTAGTGTGTTGCTGTTGTGTCCTCTGTGTCATTGTGCTGGAGCCCTGTATTCTGGACTGGATTAGACTCCACATGCTAACGCTCGTTAGCTGTGAAACCCACCATTCTGTCATAAATAGGGAAGTAGGGGAACACTTAATTTTTGGAGTACTTATTGGACCAGCACTGTGTACACGTCTTTGTATATTTAAACAGTATAGTCACATGTTAATTTATAAAATATCTCAAATATGTTAAGATTAGGAATATTGTATTTGAATACAAGGTAGTAAAAGTAAAGTATAGCTCACCTGCTTTTTGTTTCATTGCTTGTTTACACTGTATTGTATCTTACTTTACTATGTCTCCTATATGCTCTATCTACGGATAAGAGTATCTACGATGATGATATTATTATGAGGACGGTGGGGACAAAGAAAAAGCAGTGTGATAAACATAATTAGTGCTACAGCTTTTTTGTAAATCTTCTGTAAAAAATATTTAGCGAACATCAGCTTCTGCCTTACTATAGCCATATAACCTTCTCTACCCCGACGCAGGTGGATGACCTGGATATTAAGTACAGAATTGCTGGGGTGACAGGTGACAGCACACGGACGGACAGCAGAGGGCCTGACTTCACTGGGGGAAGTCTCCATGAGCCGGCAGCCCACTTCCAGGGGACGGGCCCATCCTGTTCTGGTACAGGCCCGCTCTGTGTAAAGGAAAAGGGGGTGAGAGAACAATCGTTCCCGGCCATTCCGGCTCCCTCGCTCTCCCCTGCCCAGCTAGCGCTGGCCCGACTGAACAATCCACCGCTGGCAGACACGTTCAGTCTGAGAGGAAGTTCACCACGGGACACATGTGCTCTGAGGTAAGAGACGCTACTCTGCCTTTTTGCTCACTTTGTTTGTTTAGCCATAAATTAAGAAACTCTCTGTTGGCCCTGAAACTAATGCGTGGTACCAGTACATATAGCTGCTATAGTATGCTGTTATTACCTTACGTGAGTTTCAGTGATACATTTTTGTAGCAGGCATTGGTTTAAAATGTATTCTCTTTTTTTTTACTCTAAATTCAAAATTGCTAAACACAGTTTTAATCTGAGTTTGTTCATGTACCTTAAACGTTTTTAGTGATATAATTTATTTGGTAATTAAATGTTACTTTTGCTTAATGCTCCTTACATAATATATAAAAGTTAAAGTTGTGTTTATTAATGTGCTATTAGCTAATTAAGGGTACTAGATCTGTGATTAGAATAATTTTAATTTGGTACTTTACAGAACATATAATAAAACAATTACAAAAGGTTTACAAACACAAAAGGAACATTTGCCATTAATCTAAGTTGTTGTAAATCAGTACTATACCCACTTATTCACTGATGATCTGAGATATTTCAATGGCATTGATCTTCTTTAAGAAAAAGCCTAGTTGCTTTTACAGTTTTTTACTTGTATTGCTTTTCAACCTCTACTTTTGTGACCGTTAACACTTCTTCAAGCTTGTCCTTTTTTTCCAGTCCTCCTCACATCAGACCCATTGTTCACCCTCTCTTCCTCTCCCCTCCCCTCTCCTTTGTAAAGAAAGTAATGTGCGTATGTTATATATCTATATAAATATGAGGAATCAATTTTTTTTAATAAAAATTAATTTAATTTATTTTAATAAATAATTTAATAACACAGAAATAAGTCAAATTAATTTTCAAGCAAGAACCATTCTTCAGCTGTGGCATCACAAAACATCCTGCATTCATTTTATTTCACAACATTCTGAACGTTATTTATTTTTTATCATACCCTTTGGACACTGAAGTTTTACCTCGGTTTAGTATTCTGTTATACTTTATGTAATCTCTCAGCCCTAGTCTGGTGGCTCTGGAGTTGGACAGTGAGGAGGATGATCAGCTGAACCAGTGCCCCTTTTCCTGCGCCTCAACGTCGCCCCAGTCGGGTGGCCCCCTGCTGGCCAGCAGCGGAGACGAGCCAGACTCCTTCCACGCCTCACCAGACTTCAGTTGCAGCCGGACTCACTCCTCCTCGTTCAACCACCCCCCAACCAAGGTATGGGACAGATGCTGGAACAGCTCACCAGTGTACATTATGGAGTTTTAACCTTCTTATCCAATACAAAATCTCTCCCGCACACTCAAAGCTGCATTTTTCTAAACCTGCCATCTTCATGCGTGATTTTCAAATATTTTTAGCGAGATTTAAGTCCCATTAAAAGCAGTTTTCCTCAGTGATCGGGCCAGTACTGAGGTCAGTTAGGCTTGGTTAAACGAGCTGTATCTTCAGAGGCATGACAAAACTCGAATATCTACAGGATTTAGGGGAACCCGGAATCCGCCTGCGGTCCTACTCCTACTCTTCACCCAAAATCAGCCTGGTTCAGCCTCGCGTCCACAGAGACACCGCCATCTCTGACCTCAGCGAAGGTCAGTGTCTTCGCCCTGATGAGATGCTGAATCCAGAGGGACAGAGTTCTCAAACATAGCCCTTTTCATAAACTTTTGATGTTTTCTTCCTTTTTTGCCCAATGTCTCATATGGAACTTGATATGAGGGAACAAATGTACTGTCACTTTTAGTGAGAACTGGAAAATGTATGCCTACTCCATTTCCACAAATGATTATTTTCTCTTAAGATGGCAAGTTATGACTTTGCATGAGAGAACTTGGAACCTAACTTCCCTTTCCTCTGGTCTGTAACGCATGCTCTGATCCTGTACCTAAATTAGTTAGGTGGACACACCTTGTTTCTCTCAGTCTTCTCAGAAAAAAAACTTTCCCGCTAAATTGTTTATTCATGGGTATTCACCAGACTTTTCAGTTATAATTCACGTTTTAAACTCAAAAGATTAAAGTAATGATGCAACGGTTGCTCTAATGACTGAATACAGATTGTACAAGTACAAATCTGTTTTTTTAAATTAATTTCTGGTTTTTCTATTTACAATAAAAATACTCTATGTATCCATGTATTTAAAACTCACCACTTTATGGCTTAATGGTTCATTATGCATTCATAATTTCTAAATAAACAAATTTAAATTTGTTATTAAATCATAGCTACATTTTGTGATTTATTCAGTTAATTGAATTTGATCAAATCTACACAAAGACTGCTTAATTTGAGACATAGGGTAAATTACTATATAAATGTATAGAAGGAGCTTTGCCGTGGGGAAAATAAATAAAATAAAATAGTTGACCACAAAACTGACCATGATAACTATTTTAGTATGGGCCAAAGTCATGGTTACATTATTATAAGAAATGCAATAGTGGCTTGTAGTGTTTCCTTCCACTCCTGGAAGGTGAAGTGTGTGCAGAAGATTGCCTCTGCCCCCCTGGTGAGCGCTGTGTGTGGCTCCCCTGGTGAGCGCTGTGTCCTTGCCCTGTAGATGGTGTGTTCTACAGCAGCGGTCGCTCCCTCCTTCAGGCTCTCTCTCTGTCTAAATCACTGTCTCTGCTCAATCCAGTTAGTAAGTACACCGAGGTGCCACCCAGCGCTGAGTTCACCCCATTAACCGCATGTGGCTCCCCGTTCTGCGGGAGAAACCTAACCAGCCAGGCTTGCTTTGCCGTCTTAGATGCTAACTTTAGCATACATGCTCCTAACATCTCATGCCATCGCGACAGGGGAATCATGGTGAGCGACAACCAAAGGGTGCAAAGTGCATGGTCTTACTGGAAACCCACCAACAAATTTGTTTGCAAGCTAATTTGTCATCACCGATACAACAATATTATCTTTCACAACAATCTTTCACTTAAACAAATAAATGAATAGGTCATTTTAAAATAACCAGCTAATGGAAAAATCACTCTGACTTGCCAACTAATAGAAACAAAAGGTCAGGAATGAATAGCACAGGCATGCATTTTGTACCTTAAGGCAGTGGTGTAACATTTTTCAAGGGATGGATGTGCCAGACAGTGTTGGTCTTTTGTTTTAATTCACATAGCTTTTCACTGTTTGAGTCTCGGTTTTCAGTGGGGTTTTTTTTTTCTCCCATTGGAAATACGTTAAGTAATCCCTGAAAAAATATGTAACGATCAATTTACATTGTTATAGTTAATAATTAAATTGAGATTTATTTTCATGTTTGTTTCTAATAAGGAAGATTATTCCTCAAAAAAGACTATATGGACATTAGGTTAAATCGTGAATCATGGCAATCAACAATGAGTTGTTGTCAAGTTCGTTGATTGCATTTCCAGGGGGAAGAAGAAAAAAAACTAACAGTTGTGTGCTGTTGTCCTATTGGATATTTTGGGATTCTTAACCAGTAATGGAAATCTTGATGATTTTTTTACAGAATTTGTTACCATATCTTATGTTTCTTCCTGCAGAACAACGTGCTTTAGGCTCACCGGAGCAGCCTCAGGACAAAAGGTATTTACAGTGATTAATCATCTTTCCATGTTCTTAGGCTGATTCCAATAATTCCAGAAAATGTGAAATTTTTTCCAGGTTCTGAACTGTAATTATTATTATTATTAATAACGGTTGCATGTCTACTAATCTGCTTAAGTGACATAAGTTAGGTCTTTTGGTATAAATTATTCTGTTCTTCTGAAGTTATTTTGAGGTTGTAATTACACAATTTGCTGGGCTGTGTTTCAAGCACAGGAAGTGCATCACCTCCTGTGCCATTAGCTCCTGACCATTTATAGCAAAACCTTGTAGTGCAGACAGAGGACTTTGTTTGCTCAACACACATATTCTCCATGCTACTCTCCGAATCTCTGCAAACAAAGGTGTCACACTGTAAATAGGCCCATTGCTGAGTGCACTGTTCACTCCGACCTAGTACTAGTATGTGGTAAGATAACTAGTATGTGGTATCTTAGTAGACATATAGGAATTTAAATTTTTTGTTAATTTTGTTTTATTATATTTAGTTGTTATTAATGCAAGGGCTCAGCTCTTAACTATGGTGCCTCCGGTCACTGCCCGTTTTCTCCCTGTTGGCGCGGGTTACCTGCGTGTGCACCCGTTTCCACGATTCAAAGTCTTGTGTGCTGGATGGATGGGCGACTGGGAAACTGGCCCTTTGTGTCTGAGTGTGTGGCTGTATCGATGTGTCTGTCTTTACATCTCCGCCCTTCGATGGCCTGGCATTCCTGTCCTGGGTATGCCGCATGGCCTGTGTCAGCCAGTGACTCTGACTTGGATCAGCGGTTCCTGTGAATAAATTACGTTATTTGTATGGGAATTTTATTTATTTATTTAAAATATTTTGGAAGAGGCATCAGAGCCCAATCAGTCAGTTCCAACTGTTATTTATTTATTTATTGACACAGTGGTCACGACGGCCCTCTTATCATGGAAGTGACACCAGATGGGTCATGTTTCTCTGTCTCAATTCACCAGTTTCTGCTTTCCCCTAAATGGCTTTCAGAAGAGCGGCCAGCTTTGTTCAATCATTGAAGGACTTCAATGTGCGTCCTTAAAGCCGGATAGCTCCATCTGGAGCAGGGGGTGGATAAGAAGTTGTAAACTTAACTAAAGCCACGGAATTTGCTCCCATTAGCACTGTAGTCCATGAGATCAGTCTGATCACAGCACCCATTGCTTTCATTACAACAGATTTAAAAAAATGTTTTTTTTTATTTAAGAAGATGTAATATATTGAAGTAATAAATACCTCGCTAAAATAAATGCATCATATTGATTTTGGTATGACATTTGGTAAAGTTACATTTTCACTGAACATCAATGCATTTTTAAAAATGTTTTTATTTACAAAAAAAATAATTAATAAGTAACTAGAAAA
The DNA here is from genome assembly GCA_025775065.1 of Hiodon alosoides. NCBI lineage: Eukaryota > Metazoa > Chordata > Actinopteri > Hiodontiformes > Hiodontidae > Hiodon > Hiodon alosoides. Next base: position 48,571 of record JAOYSI010073218.1, read on the forward strand.
AAACTAACCATCTAATGGCATTTTCATTTACTTGACCTGACCAGCATTCAATTTTCCGTCTCACTAATTGGTGTGGAATATAATACATTGCCTTTTATTGTTTGAAAGCATCAATAATACACACAACCCAACTGCAAGTAAATGGTCCTTAAGCTAATCAAAGAGAATAGAGTAGCCAAAATAGCTACAAAAGATTGGCCTCATGTCTGTTTTTTCACATGACAGACATCAAAGCCAGCGCGACATTCCTGCTTCTGTCCGACGGTAATGTTGAAAAGTACCCTATATTTGTTGTTTACCCTCCTCCGTGCCCACGCAAGTCTGAAGAAGTGTGTTGTTTCCTGTAGGGAGTTAAGTTTCCGTAAACGGGCACAGTCAGCTGAGGACGAGGGCAGCGTGGCTTTGGCAGACTCCCTCCAACACCTCACCCTCTCCGAGTTCCTCAAAGAGTATGTGGCCAGTCTCTGTGCTCTAGTGCCACGCATGTGTGTGGCCGGCCTGGCACGGCCTATTAACAGTTAATCCATTCCAATGGTCACTGCCACCTAACCACTCCTAACCTCCCACGCCCAACAGGCTGCCAATGACAATGCTTAACTTATCAGTCATATTAACTTTTAACCGCACGTTTAACCGGTTTAACCGTGCCTTGGACGTAGTAGAGTAGACGTAATGATAAGCAGACCCCCTGCTGAATAAAAAATCTTCTTTCTTCTGGACCACTTAAAAACAAAAGAATGGATCTTTTGTTATGGGAGCTTTTCTGTCATAGTATTGCTTTGTGTGGTACATTTATACTTTATCAAGTGATCACCAACAAAACAAAATCAAACTATGTAGATGTCAGGAACAATAACCATCTGAACTATATTGAGGTCACCTCCAAGAACAATAACCATCTGAACTATACAATGATTACCTCTAGGAGCAATGACTATCTGAACTGTATAGAAGTCGCCACAAGGAACAATATCTATCGAAACCAAATAGTGATCACAATCGTCAATAACTGACTAACCTATTCCCGTGTCAACTACATTGTAAGTTTTCTAATGGACATGAAAATTCAGATTTTGAAAATGTGCCTAGCATGGTAAATGAGAACCGCTGTGACTAACAACTGATGTATTTTTCTTTGTTCCTGTGCATGATTTGCATAACAAGAACCTCAAAACAGATTTTGTAAGGAGAATGGCGGTTTTGAATTACTGGACGATATTGCACGAGACTGACAGTTCTAATCTTGTCTCTTGTCGCGACAACTCGCGCGTGTGAAAGCAGAATCGAAGAAGAGGAGTGGGATAAGTACATCATCCCCTCAAAGTCGGAGTCAGAGAAGTACAAGGTGAGCCGCACCTTCAGCTTCTTGAAGAGCAGGATGTCCAGCACCCGCAACAAGAACAAGGTAAATGCTGATGCCTGGCTGGCGCGTTGGTCGGCCTTTGCTCCAAGGCCATGCTTCCTCTCTAAGTTCACCACCCTTTTGAATAACAGCTATATTTTGAACTTCAGGTCATGCTCGCTGTGCAACAAATACTCAAAAGTCACCTAATAAGCAGCTTCACCTCTATAATCATTAACTCAAGTGAACATAGCAACCAGAATCAGCCCTCGCATGTTCCTGATATGAAACGCTTGAGGTGTCGCAACAACAAACAGTTTGAGGGGTTGTTCGTCCCATTATTACTGATACAGAAGCATAATCCAGCCGTACTGGTACGGATGTGTCATTACCCGTCTCTGGGTTATCTTTTGAAGGGGAAAGGGAAGGAGAAGGAGTGTAAGGAGAAGGCAATGAATGGACACCAGTTCGCAGCGGCGTCCTGCTCAGGACTGACACTGTGCCTGGTCTGTGACAAGCCAGCCGCGGGGAAGGATCTGCTCCAGTGTTCCAGTACGTATCATGTGAACATATTCTTCTTTGTGCAACACTAGCTCTCTTCCATGCAGTTATTAAGAGAGATGGAGTCGTTTTGTTGCTTAACTTTTTATTGCCTGTATAAATTGACTGGAAATTGGAAATTGACTGGAAATCTTGCCTAATTTCAATTATTATAATTGATTCATAATAAATAGTCAATATAGAATTTTTTTGTAGTGGTGAAATTAAAAATCCTTTATAAACAGGGGATTGGTTTACAGAGTTGTATTAAGGTGTCACTTCCTCCACAGACTGCACCATCAACATCCATAAAGGCTGCCGAGATTCTGCCACGCCCTGTATGAAGGTAGAGCATTTTTGTAAATGTATTTGGTCTAGTGATGGGCCCGCTTTAGTAAACTACCACTTATGATGAGTGCAGGGTCTATGTCTGTGTTTTCATAAGAGTTGCAGATTCAATTATTGGTATTGTACACAACTTTATAATGAAATGGACCGATTACTTTTCTAAAAACGTTCTCTAATTGGTTATATTGTATAATTAATTTTTAAATGATTTGTTACTTTTGATTTGTCCTTTAACTTAATGTTTGTGTATCCAATCCAAATCAATTACAAGCTTGCATTAATGCATTACATTTATCATTAAAATGAATGTTTTTTGAGTTAGCTATTTTCGTTCAGTCTAGAATGGGAGATGAAAGCACATGTATGCATATGTCCCTTCCTCATTTCTTAAAAGAATGCTTTTTGACTTAGAAGCTTCAGGACAAGTACGCGTTGACGGCGAAGAACAAGACTCCGTCCCACACAGCAAGTAAGTTTAGGAGTTAACATTTTCCCCATCTCCATTAATGGTTACCAAACTACAGGGGGTTTGTACTGGATCTGTTCCATGTGGGAGATAAAGGGAGGCGGAGTGCTTTTTCACTGCTTCAGCCCTTTGATCTCCACACAAAGACCCCCGCGGTGAGCACTTTCATTCAGATGAGTGTAGTAGAGTTTAAAGGCCTGCTTTGTGCTTTTAGAATAGGTTCAAGTATCAAGTAAAATAGGCTCACGGCTAGATTGGTGTAGATCTACACGTGTAGATCTGAAATGAGCATTGTAAGTGAGTTGTGTAAGATGGTTACCTTCATTCACTATGCAGATGTCAATTCATCTTAAACCTGAACTTCATCAACCTTGATCAAACGTTCCCGATAATGTTGATTACAGTTGTAGAAAATTACAATAAACCGCCTCAGTGGTTTACCTCTGATACGTTAACCACCAAGAGACTGGCTTAATTGTCAACGATCAACATCTCTAAAATATAAAACAGTAATATTAAAAATCACCTGGATCTGTGCTGTCAGGGACAAAATTTGGTGATCCCTGTCCTTAACTATGTCCACGTCACCTTTCCTTCAGCTTCAGCGGCGCGGGAGAGTTCCACCGCTTGCCCTATCCCTACTTCTACTTCCCTTCCTGTCATGGTGTCCCGGGACAAGAGGGAGCAGGCCGGTTTACCCAATACTTTGTCTAAGAGTGTGCCTGTTGTCACTGAACGGTAGGTCGCGGGCCTTCCCTCACAGCACACCTACAAGTCGCTACGTTTAAAGTTGTGAAAATGAGTTTTGGGTTGTCCCCTCATCAGGAGGCTCAGTGAGGGCTTGGAGATGGACACCGAGACTGGCACTTGGAGGAATCGCTCTCAGTCCGAAGAACTTTTGGCAGTGATGGAGTCATCACCTTCCACGGACTCCTCCATCATCGAAGGTGAAGGGGCCTCCTAATGTCACGGAGGGTTTCAGAAATGTGCAATTTGCTCACAGTATGTCGAACAACTTACTACTCACTGAAGTATGTTGAAAAACAGTTGTTTACACTTGTTTGCTATCAGACACTGTAGACGCTCCATTGCGGAATGACTTCAGAGCAGACTTGCTGGATTATGAAGCAGAGTCCTGGAGTTTGGCCGTCGACCAGGAATTTTGCAAGAAGCATGATAAACGGGTCATCAAGAGACAGGATGTGATCTATGGTGAGTCTGCTGCCTTATCATCACAACGGCTATTGACACAGAGAATCTGCTGTGGCTAAACAGTTCTACAAATTTACTAGATTTAAATCCGGACCAAACATTTTGGTTTTGTGGAACAAATTGAAACTTTTTTTGTCTAAATGCGAAGTGTGATACCGTTGCAGAAAAACGGACAAGCACACCACTCACACAACACCAAACCAATAGTCAAGCATGGTGGTAGCATCACCCTGTCATGGGGATGTTTCTCATCTGAATGGACTGGGGACATTGATCAGGATTGAGAGGAGAAGTTCCCTTGCGGTTTCAGAGCTGATTTTGACTGAGATTATCCAACAGTTGACACTTACCTCCACTGTTGCCTGGTTTTTCAGAGCTGATGCAGACTGAGATGCACCACATCCAGACATTGACCATCATGGCAGAGGTGTTCCGCAAGGGCATGAAGGAGGAGCTGCAGCTGGACGTTGACACAGTGGACAAGATTTTCCCCTGCCTGGACGAGCTCTCCGACTTCCACAGGAGCTTCTTCTGCGCCATGAAGGAGCGGCGACAGAACTGCACCCAGGAAGACAATGATAAGAACTTCCTCATCGATCGGATTGGTGACATACTGGTACAGCAGGTGGGCAGGAAATGGACAGATGCTGCTGCAATGATGTACTACAGTATTGGAGCCCATGTGTATTTTATACCTTATAGTCCTTGAGTTGCAACACAGGTCTAAGAAACATGTAATTTTGGTCCTATGTTTCAGTTCACTGCCCTACGGAGTACTAGGCAATCTTTTTAGTATGTGTATGCAATGTTGAGCTTCTAAGTAACTCATTAGCATTTCATTTTGGTTTAGTTTTCGAATGAGAATGCTGAGAAGATGAAGCAGGTGTATGGGGAGTTCTGCAGTCACCACACAGAAGCGGTGAACTTCTTTAAAGAGCTCCAGCAACAGAACAAGAAGTTTCAAGTTTTCATCAAAGTAGGTTCTTTTCATCCCACAATTTGTTTCCGGTATTTCTTTAATGAAGCTATCCTCGATTCTGATTTCCATTCCGATCATGTTTTCCCAGCAACAAAGTAACAACTCTTTGGTCCGGAGGAGGGAGATCCCAGAATGCATCTTGTTGGTGACGCAGCGCATCACTAAGTATCCAGTGTTGCTGGAGAGGATTCTTCAACACACCCAAGGTCATACGGCCTCTATTGCTTACAAATGCTATTAAATTGTTACACGCATCCTTATTATCCTTATTTCTAAATCCAGTGCATGAATTTCTTGTTTAAGCCTCAAACGGCATTTTTTAAAATTCAGTTACCGCTCTCATTCTCTACCATTAAAAAGTACTGTGATGCTAAACAAAACCTTGTTGAGGCAGTTTGCGCCCTCTATCTGTAAAAGGTAGAATTACCGTAAGGGGGAAAAGTATATGCTAAAATTTAATCAGATTTTAGTTTCTACAATCCTAATTGAATAAGTATTATTGTTATGCCACTCTCAGATATAATATAATGAAAGGAACATGCCTGTTGATAATCCAAATGAAAATAAATGTATAGAAATGTATAGTCGTTCTGGGCTAAAATCCTTGAACTCTTGATCATTAAATTTTTATTTCATGAATTCGTAAGATTCATCTGTCACTGGAAGAACTGTGTAGAACTGTGTAGGTGAAGCATTATTCAGCCTTATGCGTGTTGGCGCTCAACTCGACCAAAACCAACGCTGATGTTTGTCCCGCAGAGGGCACAGAGGACAACGCAGACCTCTCAAGAGCGCTGCCCCTGATCCGGGACATAATTGCAGCCGTGGACCTGCGCGTCAGCGAGTTTGAGAAGGAGCAGAAGCTGCTGGATGTGCTGAACCGCATGGAGAACAAGAGCTTTGCCAAGCTGAAGAACGGCCACGCCTTCCGCAAGCAGGACCTCCTCTGCCAGGCCCGGACGCTGAAGCATGAGGGCCTGGTGTACTGGAAGACCGCCACTGGGAGGCTGAAGGGTCAGAGGAGGAGCTGGGCATGCTGGGATTGCCTAGTCTTAAGACTTCCGCCTTGATTCTGACTCTACCTGTATTCTCTTTACTTGCAGATGTCCTGGCACTACTTCTTACTGACACCTTGATATTCCTGCAGGAAAAGGACCAAAAATTTATTTTTGCTGTTGTGGTATGTCCAATAGACCGTAGACATTAATTAAAATACTGAAGAAAGTAATTCAGTGCATTCTGCTGCTTTTTCTCCCTAGTCAGTTAGTTGAAATTTTTTACCTTTTCTTTATAACTCGAAGACTAGACAACATAGATTGCCACAACTCAGTGCTCTTAAAGAAGGGATGAGAGCATCTGGAAAATCTGTAATTTTCTGTAATGTCTGAATATTGTTTGCATCACCAGGACCAGAAGCCTCCAGTCATCTCCCTCCAGAAGCTGATAGTGAGGGAGGTGGCCAATGAGGAGCGAGGAATGTTCCTGATCAGCGCGTCTGCGGCCGGCCCGGAGATGTACGAGGTCCACACGGCTTCTAAGGAGGACCGCAACAGCTGGATGCGGCTAATCCGGGAGGCGGTGGAGAGGTGAAAGGGCTGCTCACGGGCTGGGCTCGGGTCTGTAAAGGCAAAGCAGTGGTCTGTCAGGCGGTGGGATGCGTTGTCTTTTTATTAGTCAACCAAGCGTACCCATTTATACCCAGGTGTACTCAGCCTGCATGTGATGTATGTACATCCGTGCACACGCAGTACTTTGCAGTGTCCGTCAATTGCGTGTTGATGATGGGGAAAGGGTAGGAGTCAGTGTGCCCTGTTACTGCTTTAGCTGTCCTGTGGAAGAGGAGGAAAACACCAGTGAATCAGAGGAAGACAGGCGAGCTGCTGAAGCCCGGGCCAACAAAATCCACAAACTGCAGGGTAAGCCCCATTTGGACATGCATGAAAAACTTATCCCTGTCTGTGTTTTTTTTTTTTTTACCATAATCATTCTAGCAATTACCAAACAGATGCTATATTTTTACATATGCCAATTTGCAGAGTGGAAGTGGGCACAATTTATCAGTTATTAAACAGACCGTAACCTGACTGTGCATTCATGCGCAGAGACGCTGAGCACGCAAGACCAGCAGATCTGCTCTAATCTGGAGGACAAGCTGAAGATCTACGCTGAGCTGATGAGGATGAACATAAATGAGGAGAACATCCCTGAGCCTCGCCTGTTGGTTCAGCCTAGCCCAGACGACACGCCACAAGCCGCGTTGCTGCTCACTGCCGCACTCAGAGAAGGTGAGGGAAAGGAGCTTCCTGTCCCTCTTCCTGTCCCGGCTCCTGTCCCGCCTCCTGTCCTGCTTCCACTCCCTCTTCCAGTCCCGCTTCCTGTCCCACTTCCTGTCCTGCCTCCACTCCCTCTTCCTGTCCTGCTTCCACTCCCGCTTCCTGTCCTGCCTCCTGTCCCGCTTCCTGTCCTGCCTCCTGTCCCGCCTCCACTCCCGCTTCCTGTCCCGCTTCCTGTCCCGCTTCCTGTCTCTCTTCCTGTCCTGCTTCCTGTCCCTCTTCCTGTCCCTCTTCCTGTCCCGCCTCCTGTCCCTATTCCTGTCCTGCTTCCTGTCCTGCTTCTCAACCATGCCTTCTGTCCCGCTTCCTGTCCCGCTTGAGATTGGGCTGTAGTGAAGTATTGTCACATCTCCTGCATTTTGTGAATATATATATCACCAAATAAATACCATAATAATGTTCCCCACTTACAATTTCTGTTGATAATGTAATTTGTCTTTGTAATAAACAACATATCATTTATAACACAAAGAACACAAATTAGGTGTACAATAGAATTTTTTTATTGGCCAAACTCATTTTATAAATCATTATGATTATTATAAGATGGAATATCTGACGGAGTTGACAAAATATTCAATTTTTTCCTTTCACAGCATAGTCTTAGTGAGTAGCTATTTTATTTTTCAAAGTTGCTAGGAGTGCTCTTAATGGTAATCAAAACACACATTTTAAAACCATTATACATATTTAGTTTTGATTAAGAAGGACAATGGAGTTGACCTGTTATGGTTGAGACACACATGATAGCAATATTATTTAATGAATTTATCAAAAAATAAAAAGCTTACCAGTGCCTTTTTTGATACCAGGAAGTGAGACAGAGGTCCTTAGGATATAGCTAACCGTTTTTATTTTATATTAAATTATGTTTTTGTAGGAATCTGACAAAAATCTGGGACACAACTTAAATGGAGCCAACATTTTGATAAAAAATATATTTTAAAACAAAGATGATTAGAATAGTGCATATTTACACCTATGTTATCAGTAGGTATTGTTAGTCTTGTAAGTCTTTTAATATATTATTTTATTGTTTGAAGTTATGAATTCTTGTCTGGGACAAAGGTGTTTTCTGGCTTAGGGCAAGTTTATATGTGGAAACAAAATGAAATCTGACCAAAACATTTGGAATGGAATGGAATTAGTGGGTTGATAAGTAATAATTTTACGTTCTGTTGGCAGGACATGATTTGTCCCAATTTTCAAGAATGGGTGTATATACATACAATATATATATATAATTATCTTATTATCTCATATCTTAACCTACAATTGGTGTGAACTGTGCCACCACTGCAGGAGGTTAAAATGTCCTATGACTGTGTGCCTTCCCCAGCGGAGAAGCTCACCGCCACACTGACGACCTGGCCATTCTCATCCACCGATGCTTCTCAGGAGAGTCCCACAGAGCCCAGCTCCCCGGTCAAACTCGCCGATTTTGCCGCTTTCCAAGAGTCCTCCGCAGGGTGTAAGCAGGGACCTCCATTAACTTCTCAAAACTTCATCAAACTGCATCGTCTGCATGACAAGGGAAACTCATTTTGCTGCTTGGCCACTAATTGCATAAAAACTTATTTTCTTATATTACCCAGGTTCTTTGCAAACATCATTGTTTAATTTGGCTCAAATATAGTGCCCTGTTAAATACCACCTGCACCTCGAAGGAAGAATCAACTGCTTAATACAGTAATTTTTTGTTTAAATCTTTTTTAGCTGATTGCATGAACACCCAAAGTTCAAGTTCAGTGTCCCAGGCATCGGACTGGGAGGCGAGAGGAGTTGGGTGGACAGGGGCAGACAATTTAATATTACAGTCTTTAACTGCCTTCAGAAGCGGAGAGGCCAACAGTATTAACCTGAAGGTACGTTATGTGAGTTATAGCATTAACAGCCTTGCTCTGTGTTCCCTTTTCACCAGGGCACTCTAATTCTGTGTTTGTCAGATTGATTATTACAATGAAGTTACAATTACAGTAGGAAGTCATCAGCAGAGTTTAACAAACAGTGCTCTTTTGTGAGATTAAGCAGTGAGTCTTAAAAAACTCATTAAACGAGGTAATTTCAAATCTAATTTTATTTGTTAATACATTTTTTACTAATCAAATTTGTCACAAAGTGCTGAAAAGATTGCATTTACATTTAATGTAAAATAAATTATACTCCGACCTCAGAGGCAGTGGAGAGAACTGGAAAATAACATTGTAGTAGGCACATAGCATTTAGTGAATGATAAAGTTATTCTATGAAGAGCTGAGCTGATAGCTCAGCAGCCTCAGCACTTTGCGGATGGTCGAAGGGATAGCCAAGAGTGCACTACAGGGGATTTATTATTCTGGATGCTTGCTGTCAGGACTTTACTGCAGATGAAACCCTCGTTGGCTTGGCCACGGCTTATCTGTCGAGGAAAAAACTGAGAGAGAAAGCAAACTGTGGTCAGCAGCTGACTAGCATGGGCCGGATATAAGAATTTTGTGTTGTGTGACATTATGAAGCCTCAGCAGTAATTAACCACACACCAATATGTGGTGAGATGCAAGGGAAATTAACTTAGCCACCTAGGTAATCTGAGACCTTTCAGCTCCCCACCAGACCAACCAGAGTACGCCTTCTAATATTGAGCACTAATTGCACTTTACAACTTATGAATAGAAGTAATAAGAAAACAAAAAACTATTAAAAACAATTTTATTATATATATATATAAGTGGTCCCAGCCTTATTCACAGGCGCTGTAAGTGAAGGCTCTATCAGCAGTTTTTGCTACTCTCAAGCAATATATATATGAGGCACAGCTCAAATTATTATGACTTCTGATGAAACTGCCAAAGCACATTGTTGTGGAAGAAGCAATAGGCCACAAGGTGGTGCTCTATACTCTCAATACAGCCATGCAACAACTGAGACCCACAATCGAGAAATGATAGGAAGACAATCCACTTTAAACCCTGATGCCAACGAATGCATTGCATTAATATTTATTATCAATAAATAATGCAGTGGAGACGAACAGCCTTTCTTCTGTAGGATTTTAGTGGGAAATCTCCACCTCTGATCCCCCGAACCCAATTGCACGGTGTGGTGACAGAGACACCTTGCTATAGGATTACGACTGGGGCCCAGGCTCGGGTTGATTATTGCAGCATTTATCTGGAAGAGTAGCGCTATCAAGCCTGTTCTCAACACGTTTAAATCCTGGTTTGGTCTGGCTGGCCTCACGATGATACCGAATGGCTGATTGGCTATATAAACAAAAGCCCTTTCGTTCCGACACCACCGTCCCTTCCCATATCGTCACTGCACGTTATCTTCAAGCTCAGAGCTGGCTGAATAAACACTCTGAATAATGAGCCTTCTGTCTTTAGTCACTAATTTGTTTTAATCAAATGTGTATGCTCTCCTCCCTCTCTCATATACACGCATGCACAAACAATGATGATTATATTATTGGGATTATATATAGATAATATATAGATAACAATATTAGGTTAGGTTATGTTCATTATTAGTATACTTATACTTAATACTTCGTTAATCCCCATGGAGAAATTTGGTTTCCGCCTTGGCCTAGAAGACATCTATACTCATAGCAGCATTTGACAATATCCTGACTTACAAAAGTTGTCAAGCGTAGAAGAATAACTATTATTGAAAACATTTCTAATAAATAACAATTCATTAACAAATCATGAACTTAACTCGAGTTCTCCTAACTAAAAATACATTTCTTTCTGCCTTACACGTCATGGTAATAAAACAGTTACTTGAACTGCTTTGCTGTGACACAAGTGAACCGATGGCGCAGAGATACGTGGAATCCTCGCCTTTGGTTACACACACCATATATTCAGCATAAATTCAGAAGTTGATATGAATTTTAGTGGTGTGCCTCTTTCTTTCTCCCCCCCATTCTCATTGCAGGTGGCTCAGAGTGTGCAGAGCCTGACCCAGTTACTCTACAGTCTGCAGGTAATGAGTCTGCTTGTCCCCTTATACAGTCCGTTATCTTTAACAGCTACACTGGTTCATTCAAATCTACACTACTCTAATTTAGTGTAGAGACTACTTCACACAAATTGAAAGTATGTGTCTTCTACTGTAGCCCACTTGTACTTTGACTGTAAATTGAAATGTATATACTTGAGTTTGCTTTACGATGGGACAGTTAATTACCTTTACCAGCCTCAGATAGCAGGGTTTCACTATTGTCCTGTTAAAATAATAAAGTGTTTTTGTGAAATAGTGATATGGGGGCTGTATCCAGCCTTTTTCATGCTTCATGAAATGATTTGACAGGAAGTCATTGCTAAAAGTTTAGCATGTTGAGTGTGTCCTTGAATTACAGAAACAAACGAACATACATCTTATCTGCTTGAGTACGTCCCCATGGAAAACAGATAGTGTCATAACCTGGTATTCATGGTTGTGTTAACCTCGGCCATGAAACAGGAAAAGAATCTTGAGACTGTGTGAAAGAATATTTTTGGAGTGCAATCACAAAGAAATGACAAATTCCTCTTTGGCTGGAAATAGCATTCCCGTAAATGATCTGCAGGTCTGACTTTAGTAATTAGTATTTAATTGCAATGGCCTTTTCGAGTTTTGGCTCCATCATCTAGCTGGAATAGAGCTTAAGCTGTGTCTGCCTGTACAGTTCGCAGATAGCCAACAGTGCACGCGAAGTGGTGGGAAACGTGTTTGTGTGTCGGCAGGCCGCCGTGACCATGCAGGACAGCTGCTTCGAGGTGCAGAAGGTCCTCCTGCAGGAGAGCGAGCGGCTGCCACGGGGCAATGCCCTACAGGAGCAGGAGAAGCAGCGCAACCTGGAGAAGCAGCGGGAGGAGCTGGCGGGCGTGCTGCGGCTGCAAGGCCGGCTGCGCCAGGAGCAGCAGCGCTGGCAGCGGGAGTGCGAGCAGCGGCGGCGCCAGCAGGAGGCGCTGGAGGGCCGGCTGGCACAGCGGGAGCAGGAGTGCCAGCGGCAGGCACAGCGACTGCAGCAGGAGCGGGAGGAGCTGGAGTGCCAGCTGCGGGAGTACCAGCAGAGCCTGGAGCGGCTCCGCGAGGGCCAGCGGCTGGTGGGCAGGGAGCGCGAGCGGCTGGAGACCCAGCAGAGGCTGCTGCAGAGTTGGCGCCATAACCGGCAGCGCAGCCTTCCCGTCATGATGATCCCCGTGGACGGCGCCCAGGTCCATCAACATAACCTTATATTATGAGCCAATTCATTTTCGGCAGTTTACAGTGAATTGTAACGTACAGCCAGCTAAAAGTGTGCCAGCTTACGCATGCTGTCATCTCCAGGACTCAAGTCACGGCCAGTGTGTCAGTTTCGACGGGCAAGGCTCCGTCTTCGTGAACGAGGCGGCGCTCCGGACACCTCTGAACAACCGCCACCTTCACCAGCACCACCGCTCCGGCTCGCTGGTCTACCCCGACACCCCCAGTGCTCACAACAGCCTCAACGCTCTCATCGGCCACGCCCAAGACAGGCCGCCCCAGCAGCACACAGACCTCTCCCAGCATCTTCTGACACACAGCTATAGCCGCAGGACGGGGAACGCTGCGCGAATGGGCTTGGGCGAACACGGGAGGGACCCGGCCAACAACGGTGAGGCTCTCCACATCTAGCGACCAAGTGGGCATGAATTGTTTTTACCAATTAGTGCAAGTGGTGCAAAAAGACCTATTATATCACTCCTGAGTGGCTCAGCCAATAGAGGTGGTTCACCTATGGCAAGGGCTCCCAGCCCAGGGCCTGGTGGACCCTTGTGTGCACAGACTTTCAGTCCAGCCATCACTTAATCCCTTGAAGCTGCCAATTATTTGACATTTTCTACCAGTTTTGAAGTTGATAGTTGTGTGAAGAGAGAAAAAAAAAGGTTCTGTATGGGGGTCCTCTTGAGAACTACTGCCCTGTTGTGAGGGTGAGCCCTGGGTTAGGGCGCTGAAGAGGATTAAATTCAGCTTGGGGTACTATCAAACCTTGTAGGGTGCTCTCAAGTCCCATGGCTACTGCAGGAAAGCTGTGCTATCTTTGAGGGACTTGCCTCACCCAGTCAGTAATCTTATAGCCTGCTTTGTGTAGCAGTCAGTGCTGATCCACATATACAGTCTCTTAGCCTGCAGCGCGTTGCAGTCACTGCTGAACCACACGTGGTCTTATGGCTTGCCTTGTGTTGCAGTCAGTGTTTAACCACACATATAGTCTCTTAGCTTGCAGCATGTCACATGACGGATGGCTCGAGAGTGGGTTGAAAGAATTCAATGGAGAACTACACAACATGGACAATTAACAATTCCAAAAGAAAGAAAACATATATGCAATATTACATATTGTTACAATATTAACATTTAATTTAATAAAACATTGCAGTCAGTACATATTATGAGGTTTGCTTTTTGTGAGAACAAATATCAGTGCCAGAGCTACGGTTCCCTAGTGAAATCCTGCTTGTCCTTCTTTCCTAGTTAATCAGTGTCACCTGACAAAACAACAGTCTTCCCCCTTGCCTTGAAATCAATCTCTCTCTATTTATCGAGCCATGGCGGTGACAGCGTTGTGCAAATCACTGCCGAGGAGCTGTGGTTGACTGATTGGGACATCGATCGGAAAATCCTTAAAAAACTCATTACAGTGCCACTTGTCACTGCCGGATGAGTTACAGATGCGCAAATATTAAGTTATATTTTACTTGAGAAATTTTTTTACTTGACTTCAGCGGTGGAGTGATTAGCATAAATGCTATTTTTTTGTTAACTTGTGTATGCACTGTAAGACAAAATTGGAAAGGACAATGAAATGCAAAGCGTTTCTCTCTGTGAAGGGCTCATACCATCAATACTGCATTAAGCATGTCTGTTAATATGCAAATTTTATATTGGGAATTCCAACCTGTTTAGGAACTGCGTTGTGGGCATTTTTTGTAAGAACAGGGAACATTGGCATTGCAGCAGTGTATTGACTGATCAATGATATACATTTTTCATGTGTTCGATTCTCCTGCTCTGATATATTCTCCTATTATAAAGTTATATTACACTGATAGGCTCTGTGCCACTACATGTATCCCTCAGAGCTGCACGGAGGGACTGATCCTAGGATTAAACAGGCATCAGTCAGAGGCATCAGTCAGGCATCACTCCTCTCTCATTTCCATTTGAGGCAGTTTTACACTGAGACTCTGAACCAAGCAGGTTAAGTTCCTGGGCTGGAATTGAAATACCAGCTATTCTTGACTGAAAAGTGGTGAACAAAATTCAACAAACTAGACCGAAAAAGGAGTGCTGCTATTTTTAAATAACAAATTAAAGATGAGAAAGGAAAGGAAACTCTGTCTGATGATGATGGTTGTAAAACTTCAATAAAAAGGTTTCTTCATATGGAAACCTGGCGGATTGCTCAAAAATAGCAGCATACTGCGCATTGACATTTTTCTTGTCTTTATTGGTTTAAGCGACTTGTGGAACATGACAAAAATATAGGCAGAATGATTAAAAGTTGGTGCTTTTGAGTGAATTTTTATTTTGCAACTGATGGAACTGCCAGAGGAGCAATCCAACAGCTGGTAAGAAAGGGGGTTCTATATGCCCCTGAGTTCTCTACGCCCTGCAGATGGTTTTTGTAGAGAGCTTTATCGTTACCTCTCCATTATTTATAATGACCTTCAGCTATTTCCCACCTCTGTGGTACACTAACGATGTAGTGTGTAATTAATCACGTCGAGGCACATTCCTGGGAAGTGACATGAGCTTATTCATAGTTGAATCAATTATAACAGGCTAAAGAACAGCACCTGTCTGGACCCCTACGCCTCCCCACGCCATGCCCATTGGATCTTGGAGATGGGGGATGGGTTGGGGTCACCTCCTTTGAGTACTGAGGTGCCATGAGGCTGAAATGGCTGGACGGCTTGACTAGGTGAAGTCATTGTTGTGTGTCACTGGAGCCGCCCCAGAGGCCCGTCACAGGCCACTGAGCCGTCCACATCGGTGCCGGTAACTCCGAAGCCTCGAACAAAGCAAACATTTATACTATAGACGTCTGAATGTATTTGTGTATTTACTACTGAAACCAAAGTCTGAATATTTTGGCAAGTCGGACAAAGCCCATACCAACGGAAACGTTTATCAGGATCCTGTTTTTGGCCAGAGTGCTCAGTATGGAATGCTTTCCATGTGAGTCTCTGTTTGTGGCTGTATCCTGATCCCATATGCAAACTGTTACCGGACCGAGGAGTGCTCTCAGAACTTTTTAATTAAATATTATAAATACGTATTGTAATATCGTTGTAAAAAAGTTAAACCAGAATAAAAATGATGCTGACACACAAATGGTGTCAGTGCTGCCTAGCACACTTTAAGGCAATACAAGATGGAACTGTGAGGATGACACTGGTGTCTGAATTTAGATGGAAAATGTTATTCCTATGACGGATTTGAGAGAACATGCCTGTAGTGTCAAAATCCCTGGTGATAAATCATATTCTTGGCCTTGCAAATCAAACCTAAGTATAACCGGGATGATGACACTAAGGACTTTTTTTTGTTCTTTTTATATGCAGATGTTAAGACGGGAGAGAAGTGGTCGACGGGAGCGAGCGTGAGTGGGGCGGGGCTGTTTCAGGGCCTTCTCCAGCCCACCGCAGCAAGCCCTCTCCTCCAACTGCAGACCTGCGCCCCCGTCGAGTCGGGAAACGGGGAGGATGGGGTCGAGGAGAACATTGTGTACCTCTGAGACCCGACTGCAAGCCGAATCCTGAATCGTAAAACTGTGAACTTTCTCCTCTCGGCTTTAATGTGGAAGTCAACAGCTGTGTCTTAGCAATCCATGTGTGCACTTATTTGTGGATGAGTGTGGTGACACTTTATTCAGGGGGACCTTATCTAGACATATGGAACACCTTATTAAGCACAAAATGAAACCAGGAGCACTACAAGAAATTATGACTTTCCTATCTACTTTTTAATATCCATGTCCATTTATAATATCCATTGGTGAAGTTCACACTCATTCCAAAAGGGCAGAAGGTAGCCTGAAGTTTACAGGTTTAAACCGAGAGGATAGCATTTGTGTTGTATTCTTCAGCAATGTACCTTCACTGAATCATTTCGGTAAACATCTAAAAGTTGGTTGAAAAAAAAAAGTGCCTTTGTAACAGTGACTGCTAAACAACATAGTGCTCCATAATAATTATCAGTATTATGAAAATAAGGATATGGAAGTTGGAGCCAGAAATGAAGTCCTGTGTAATGCTTGATATGGGATGAATATGTCTGTAATAGACCCCTAAGGTAAAGTGTAACCAATATGTATCTATATACATATATATATATGGGGAATATAGCTATACTCATTTGTAAAAACACTTGTCGTTAGTATTTAACTAGCAAAAGCACATAAATACCATCATCTAACTGTACATCCTATATATATATATATATATATATATATATAATATACACACACACTGAGTATAATTGCTTTAGGTAACAAATGTGTGCCTTCAGTTGTGTTTAGAAGGTTGATGGACTGCCTGTTCCCAATTCATTAAATCTATTTAATCTGAAATTTTAGAATGTCTTGTATGTGTAAGTGCTAAAGCACCACTATCTCTCCCATTAGCAGTCAGTCAGTTCTCTGTACTTATTTAGATGTCACAAAGAGAAGACATTAGGTTGTTAATGCACAAGCCCTAACTGGTGCCAGCATCTCCACCTTACTTTCCCACTCTACGGTATCACCCAGAGAACCAGTTTTTTGTCTGCTGATGGTTGGATTTGTTTGACTTGCTGCCTGCAAGCTGTCCGTGGTAGAATCAGTTTTCTCAGTTTCGGCCCACTCTATTCTCTTCCACTCACTGCCATTGATCAGAGCAGTGGTTGAGTAGTTGGTTGAGTAGGTGAAAAACAATGTGGCACAAATACTTAAAGACCCAATTATTTAGAACCAATACATGCATTAGCAATCAGTAAGAAGACGCTGAAATTCCAAATCTAACTTAAAATTTTATTTTCAAAGTCTATTGTGGATAAAACTTGTTTTGTTAAAAAAACAACAACCGTATACTGGTTTAGATGTATACCCTGTTCTAGTGAGTCATTTTATACGCCTACTATCATTTTCAATGGTTTCACATTTGAAGGTTTTACGTTGATGTTTTTATCCAATGAATATGCCAGCAATACATGAGAACTTATTGATTTTCAATGTTGAAATTGAAAACTCAAAAAATTGGATGATTGGATAATTTAATCAAATTCAGAACTAAGTAATCTAAATAATACTTTAATTTGAAATGGTTAGATAGGGTTGACTCTGACAAGCTCCTGAGTATTTTGACCATATATGTTTTAATGCACTATATCTTAGAAAGACCAGACTTAATAGTGGGACCTTAGACCTTCACCTTAGTGGGAGTGGCCTGAAATGTGGTGTAGCTATTGTAATAACACCTTTTCATTCTTTCTTCTAAGTCAGGAAATAGCCGGGCCACGTGGCATACTGAAGTTACCTAATAAATTATATTCTCAGTCCTGGGTGTTCAATTAGTGTTTGAAATCTCACAAGAGCTACACCACACCCTTGACATGGGGCTGCTCCAACTAAATTGACTATTGATCACATGACACAAATCTGGTTCTTCAACCCATTCATTCTAAGGTCTGCCAGTTCCCAAATGCTAGTGATAGGGGCCCACTGTGTATGCTGTTTGTACCAAGCTACTTCTTAATTCTTATCTCATTAAAATTGAGTTGTTGATAGCCTTAGCGTTATTTGCTTTGAGTTTTTTGTGAGAAACATGTTGTTCGCTCCTGTGCTTTTATTATTTTGTTAAATTGTACCCTGAAAAAGTTATTTGGGAATAATTAGCAGTTAATTATATCTTCCTAGACATTCAGTTAAATGTCTTGTGTTAATATATTTATAATATAAACTATATCTTGTATTACTAATATTTTATATAATGATTTAATGAAAAAAAATATTTTCTTCCTTTACAACATGTAACTATTAAAAGTCAGTATATAATTAACAACTCCATCAATCCTAAATGAGAAGGGCTTGGTTTAATAAAAAAACAGCATACACAGGGGGGGGGGGCAAGGACCAGGATTGTGAATCCTGGTTTTAATGCATTCTTGCCTTTTAAAATTTAATTTTAAAAAAGAAGTCCTTCTGAGGCATATCACATTCTTTGTATAACCTTGAAAAGACGTATTCCCTTCCTTCCTTCACTTACTACTAAAGAACTACATATTCCATTGAGTGCCTTGAACGGAATTTAAAAACAGTAAGTTATCTAGTGATAGTTTTAAATAGCCTGTGTGCACATGGAGATAATTATACTGTTATTTCAGAAATTTAAAATGTCCACAAAGATGTTTGTATTTGTATCCTACTGTAAATATATATGTTTAAGGTTCAGGACATATAAAAGGAAAACCTTTTTGTTAATTACTTCTTAATGCCAGTTCAGATTGGAACAAACTATTTGCCATTTCATTGGGTTCTTTCTCTGCAAAATTTTGCAAATCCATCTTTATTTTACAAGTTATTGTACAGTATTTTGAAGAAGTGATAAAAATGGCTAGCTTTAGCAAACGCACTGTTTATTGTTTTTCAAAATTTTGCTTAATTTATTTAAGGTTTGTTTTATGTAAATGGAAGGTGTCAAATTGTTATTTTCTTTTATGTATCCCAACATGTACTGAGACAAACTGACCAGAATATACTATTGCAACTCTGTACCACCTTGTAAAACATTGAAAGATAATCACCCTATAAAATCAATGTGCCTTTTATTGTAATCTTTACTCTTTCAGCGTACAATAGTATTTTCTTAACGTCTAATAGTCTTGAAGTTGCGGTTAAAACATCAGTACAACTAACATCACAATCATAGTTGTATGTCCTAATATGTAAGCGTATGCATGTATCTGATATTAGCAAAATAGATGAAGCAGAGGTGACCGATCTGAAGATCTTCGCAGTGCTTCTAGGAAACTTGTATGTCAATTAAACTGTTATCCAATTTGATGTATGCATATGGCTTTTCCACATATTTAAGCAATGTTAGAACAGCTTTAGCATTGTAGTGTTCGAGCTGTTCCCACTCTGGTCATTCCCATCTCTCCCCTGGCAAGCATACCTACTGAAGGTAGAGGCAGTGAGGTTAAGGCAACATACCTACTGAAGGTAGGGGCAGTGAGGTTAATGCAGCATACCTACTGAAGGTAGAGGCAGTGAGGTTAAGGCAACGTACCTACTGAAGGTAGAGGCAGTGAGGTTAAGGCAACGTACCTACTGAAGGTAGAGGCAGTGAGGTTAAGGCAACATACCTACTGAAGGTAGGGGCAGTGAGGTTACGGCAACATACCTACTGAAGGTAGAGGCAGTGAGGTTAAGGCAGCATACCTACTGAAGGTAGGGGCTGTGATGTTAAGGGAGCATAGCCTTACCCTTAATGGGGGGATTGTCATTGGCTAGACTCACCTGAGGTGTGGACCAAGTTCAAATATTTAAGTATCTGTACTTAAGCAATTTTCCCCTGGGTCTGCTTTCTGTAAAGTACATTTACACTTTTTCCTCCCCTCATGTTTTTTGCTGCTAAAACCCTTACAATTCTAAATGTATAAGGTCAAAAGCGTAATGGAGTAGATAGATGATTCACATAGCACTAAATATATGTATGTATAAGTATATTTATGCAAGATTCAACCTGGGCTGGATAAGATATCCTAGTCAATGAACTGCCCTCAAGTCAGGCCTAGAAAATTCTTCTGATTGATACCTGTATCTGCCCTTATCTGGTTCTGTTCAAGAATGGATTCGTCTCCTGGACATCAGGGCACTTTTGCTCCACCTGGTGAATAAGTTGTTAGTAAGGTACCTTCGCATTTTCAGGATTGGACTATTATTGTAGAGTTGGTGCAAAAGCGCCCTGATGCCCAGGAGATCTTTGACAATTCTGTGGATGAGGAGGATTTCTTAAAGCTTGTCAAGTCTCAGCAGTGTGCGGGGAAAAGGTAAAGTCATACCTAGCAACTACATGAACCTGCTGAAGACAGGTTTCCAACATTTCTGGACATATCAATATCATTGAATGAGTCTCTTCTTGCCTCGAAAGCCTTCTAACAACGCTTTAGTGCTACAACAGTGTTGCCAGGGGGCCCCTGGTGGTGAAGGCCCCTGGACACTTGCCCCATCTGCCCTTACAGTAATCCAACCACGATGATGGCTACTTCAGTTTACGTAAGTTTTTTTCAGATCATTTCTGCTCTAACAAATCTCAGTACTTTCCATACTGCTGGGATTAACCTGAGAGGAGCGAGGCAGCCTCATGTTGTAAGAGAGCAGATCTCTGTCACAAGCTGCAGCAATGCCATTGAGCTTACTTTAAACCAGGGAATGTATACAGGAGCATAACTTATGGCTACTGCAGTGGCAAATTAGTGAGGAATTAAGGAAATGTGGTTTAACCGGTGCTTAGGTAGCCACCAGAGAAGGTTGTGGGCCTGCCCAGTCTATGACACATGTTACTTCCAAACTTGGCCCAGAAATAAGCATACAAATAACTTGTTTTCCCCTAAAATCTCTCTTAGGCTCTGATTTCCCATAGCACGCATAACCCAGTTTAGACACAATGCAACAAGGGGTAAACTGGTAAGACTTCACATGATCTCTTCCATCTGTAAGAAGTATCCTGATGCCACACATGCAACAACATCCTTGTGTTCCTGTATTAAGCCCTCATTAATACTCAGTAATAACTTTGATAGTCACTATGATACAAGAGAAAATAACCTTTGCATGGATCCTGGAATTTCTTTCAACGAAAGTCCTCTTTGAAGTGCTCTATTTCGCTGCATTCTTGTCTGCTGACCACAGTGCAACTCGAATAGGCTGAAGTAGACCACCAACAGATTCAGCCCTTAACGTTTTACGTGTTCTCAACATTGGGTAATCTGTAACCAGCCATAACTGGATCGGAATTATGGATGGCCTTTCTTAATTACATTTTTTCAAATAAAACTTTAATCGATTTAAAAAAATAATTTTATGACGTTGGTGCAATAATAAACAGTTTTAAACTGCATCCACGATTAACATTTTATCATGTTTTGGCAGGGTCCATCCAGCAGTTGTATACAGCATTTGGGGTGATATATTGCATTCCTACAAAATAATCAGCATCAAATGAATTTGGTATTGCACATTACGTTTGTAAAAATGAGGTGGTGCCATTCACTTGTGCATGGCAAAAAGAAATTGCATATTTTTTATTAGTCTATTTTTACCTTTTTTTTTAGCATGGAGTAGCACTAGAATACACAAACTCTTATAGCTGTCACCATGGCAACTTCCCAAGAAATGTGGATTAAATAAAATCATGACAGATGCAGAAGTGTTGCCTTCTGTGTACTCTGGAACAGCATCGAAGCTCTAACAAAGTACACCTCAGAGTCCACATCACAGAGTCCACACCTTAGAGTCCCCACCACAAAGTCCCCTCTAGAGTCCTGACGGTTTATTTTGTACCAAGTTTCAGGAGCTAGGATATTTTTTCAAAAACTGAGGGATAGCCATATTTTTGTTTTAGATTCCTCTTGGTTCAGTGAAAACCTCTCCATCCTCCATCATTATTCAGTTCAGTTCAGTCAAATTTGTACATACCCTTTGTTTAATATAGTTGTGTTTTAGTAATCACAGCATTTTTATCACTTAATTTTCTTATGTAGCAAATTTATGTGAATAAAAACCTGCGCCCCAAATTGTCTTATTATTACACAAAGACAGCTTTCATGTTTGAGACATGAGCTTCACAACTTTGTACAAGGCAAACATTGCAACAATATATCTGTCCTAAAAAAGAATTGTAAACATAAAAGTTTGCTCATCATATAATGCATTCTACGGCAACACTACAGCGGTATCTTGGTCGTCTGATGGAGTGAGCTCCCAACAGCGGAACATCTGCATCATCTTGCACCATGGCAACAACTCAAAGGTGAATGGTCAGTCTCCATGGATTAACGCCCCTTTGTAATGAATAAATTAACATCTGTGGCTCATGAGTCAGTGTGAATTAATCTCCTGCTTGTTTCAAGGTCTTA
Source organism: Hiodon alosoides (assembly GCA_025775065.1). Classification (NCBI taxonomy): domain Eukaryota; kingdom Metazoa; phylum Chordata; class Actinopteri; order Hiodontiformes; family Hiodontidae; genus Hiodon; species Hiodon alosoides. The sequence goes on from JAOYSI010073218.1 coordinate 70,902, forward strand.
TGTTACATTCGCTGCACACTTTTAAAAGGTCCCTCCTGACATTTTGGAAGGTGTAAACGCTGTAAAGCAGGAGATCAAATGGCGCTTAAGTTAGGGACCTTGGGGGTAGGGGGATTAAGCCATTAAGGAAAGATGACTACAAATGAGGTATGACGTGCCCATACATCAATATTAGGCCCTCCCGCCAGGTGATGCAACACATTGCCGTGCATGTAACAAATTGCTGCCTCGACATTAACGCTAGAAATATAACCGTTTAATATACTGCTGTGTTAGTTTCATACATTTGAAGGTCTACTGGGAACATATCAGTAATGGACCAGTTACCACAGAAAGCTAATTCCAGTGTCTCATCTCACCAGAAAGTCCCAAACGCAGCCGGCAACTAGCCCCTCCCAATCAGGACAATGGACTAGCAGCAATGCCGAGAGGGAGGGCCACGCCCTCTATTTGAACCACGAGGTTCCACTAATGGTAATCACGCTCAGGTACCAACTATCCCAGGCCCTTTAAAGAGCCAGCAAAGCTGGCTCAAAGGGGAGAAAGACTGGATGGATGTACTAGTGGGCTGCAAACCGTTGGGTTAGTTGTCCCTGAGAGGAGGGTTTGGTTTGGTTGTTATTCATCCGGAATCTTTATGTTTGTTGAAAAAATGACAAATAAAAGCCTGAACCATTCCCCCAATACCTCGTTCTCTGGCCGCTCTTGGGCCCAGCACGCTATAGAGGGTTTGTGATGCAATAGAACGGGGCTCTCGGTGGTGTTGAAGCAAAGGAATAGGGGGTATTAATAACATCACATCTGGGAGGAATTACAGTCTTATAAGGGTAACAGCTGAGATGGCTTCTCAATGTTCTGCTGAATACATTTGTTGAAGACATAAGAATTCTCACTGAATGTAACTGAACACACATTGAGATTTCCAGCCTCATTCAACAAATCAAAGCAGGTGTACCTGGTTCCGGATCAGTCACACACCAGGTAGTAATGGGACAGGATACTGCTTTTATTTTATCATATTCAGCAAACACAACAAAATCTGAATGTCCTCTCAAAAAAAAAAAGAAAAAAGATTTTTAGCTTTTTATCACAATCAATAATGCAACAAAATACAGCCCTTCTTTAATCACAAGCACCTGCGTGTGGTAAAATCGACAAAACCACACTTAAGTGCACCCATATGAGGTCCTGGCCGGACCTCCACAGCTGTGTGTGCCCCACAGCTTGCCTGTCAGTCAGGGCCAGCCTGGACGTGTCCCCAAACTACCTCCAGGCTGCGTGCCGCAATACGTTTTTATAAATCTTCAATGTGCATCAGTAATATTAAATGCAATGGGATCGAATTATTAAAGTGTGAACTTCATGCTTTTTATGGGTTGTTTTTTTTGAGTACTGTTATTGATACGGCTGCTGTAGCTTCGTTTGTGTTCTCCATATGCTAGTTTTCATTTCATTAATCTCTGAGCTTGTAATTTACTTATAGTTTCTCATGGACCAACTTCTTTAATCTTTAACTTTGTCGTACATTTTGAGAATAGGACATTTGTCTTATGGTTGTGTTACTCAGAAAAGGCATTGGTGCCATGTCTTCCCTGGATCGGTCCGCTGGGCTTGAGATTTATAGGGGGATAGGGTAGCGGAGCTCGATGAGGATGAACTTGATGCAGAAGGTGACATCACCCCCTGTCGGGTCACGGTTTTGATTGGTTCCCTGTGCAGCGATGTGACTGTACTATTCGCTACATTATTTGAGTTTGTCGATTTATTTTGTTTCTTTTGAATAAAAAACTGAGAGAGTATTCCTGCCTCTTAAACTGAAGTAAAGGGCATTTGCAGTCAACTAAGATCTTGTATGTTTTGCATAGCTGTTCTCTGGGACAAGAGTTTTCAGGTATGATTTATATTAATTTAAACTTGAATGAAGGATAAAATGGATTTGTTTAATTTTCAGACCCGTTGAACTTCAAACCAGTTACCAATTGTGTCATTTTAGGACATCTTAAAATGGAGGGATACTGTGGATTTCCACGGTCATGATGACAGACGATAATGGCTTGTGCTCTTATCCACCTGGGCCTCTTGTCAACAGCATCAGATTCCTCTTTCAGAAAGCACTTTGCCAGAACCTACACTTACATACAAACAGTCAGGATCACAAGATAATGGTAAACAACAATCCAATCTTTATTGGGCCATTTCTTTTTCATGCTTGATGAAGGTGGTTAGAAAGATGATTGACATGTCATTTTGCTGTTTATTCCTGACGTTAACCCAAAAGACTGAGAAAAACAAGAAGCTTATGTTCTGGATAAATCATTATTAAGGTTGAAAAGAATATGTATTACTGAGAAAAAGTGGTGATCTGTAATGTTTTTGCTTTTTAAATAATGTACTGAATTTTGGTATTGTGCAAGTATGCCAAATTTGTAAAACTAATGTATCGCAATGTAATTGCTACTTATACAATATATCAGAAGTAGTAATAACTCAACTGCTCCACACATATGTTGTTACTTTGCCACGGAAAAACATCTCCAATAAACTATATTTGACAATAGTCTCCTAATGGATTTTGTGTTATTTTTTCCTCACTTCCTCTTCATTCGTCGCATTTGTCAGCATTTCTTTATACAAGCTAGCTGGCCCGAGGCATGAACAATACACAGTAAAATGAGGCCTACTGCACGGATGTTCTGTTGAGAGACGGGAATTTACTTAAACAGTGTATATTATGGTCAGACCTAACAATGGGATGAAACTGCAACAGAGAGGTCCTTTTAAAGGCTCTTCCTACAATGGCAGTCGGGTGGGAGAGTGGCTTACTGTAATTCTACAGTTACATGGTCTTCACTCACATGGTACCAACTGAGTAAATCTGAACATACAATTATAATTTATAAGTCGTTTCTTGTTTTTATTTTGAAATATGTTCAGTGTTAAGTATGGAATATGCAGCAAACCAGTATTGGGGTTCATCTGCGGGAGATGCAATAGAGAACACACACTGTTTATTTGACTGTGAATCATCACCAACGGTTTTTGTGCAATAAAAAGTGTACAGATATCTAATAGACTGACAACCGAGTGCATGTCTCTTTAAGCTGTCATTTTTAGTCACCCAGAAAAGGCATGACAGCACAGACGTGGAGAACTCACACATTGGTGTAACTTGCTGTGGCAGGGCACAGCCATTAGACCGAGGCTGGCGATTCCTAAGCTATGTTGTCTCACCTGCGGGTGGTCGCAAGCCACACTGTGCCACGTGGCCGAATGTTAGCCGAAAGCCGAAAGCCGAAAGCCATAAAAATGGCAGCAGGTGGTCAAGACAGTCCTTTGGCGACTGTTAAATGAGATAATTCATTTAAAAGCCCTCATTTAAATTTTTTATTTCCTAAACCCCTTTTTTTACAATTGCTTCTTTATACTAGCTGGATTTCTGAACTGAAACATTCCCAAAACGAATAGATAACAATGAATAATGTTGCCTCTGCAAACGACTTTTGTCCCAATGGACTATTCAATAGATGATGTTGGACCGACAATTCCATGAACACGGATACGTTCAAGGACGTTCTTTCGAAAAATACAGCAGAGTTACAGGCACCCGAATCAGCTCCACGGAACTGGAGCTTTTCACTTAGTCTATAGACCATGAAACAACTGCATGCTCATTTGTAAGAGCTGTGACCTTCACAAAAGAACATCCCTCACGAGGGTCACTATTTCAATAGCATGTTGGCTGCACCTGTTGGCGATAGCACAGTTGATGTACATGGATGGTTTGACTCCAACGGCAGCTTGTTAGCATTAACGGTCTGCCAATTCACGTGTTAAGCATAACGATAAACAGATGTCAACTCGCCACCCTTGGACATAATGTTCGTGAAATGAGCTGTATTCAGAATCACAGTTGTGATCCACAATCAGTGGATCTTAAGTCAGGGATCCAAAGCTACATTTTTATAACCGCAATACAATGCTTAACCCTGACGTGTACCTTGCTTATACAGTAACAACCAGATTTTTGAAAAAATCCTACGGAGGCAAAAACATTTACTCATTTATTAGAGTTTGCTAAATAGGTACCAATACTGTGTAGAAGCTATTTCTGTGTTAGTGCTGAAGATCATTTAAACATTTCTTTTTCCTCAGCCACCTGTAGTTCATTTTCTGCACCAGTAGCTACAGGTAATATCGTCCTAAGGACCATATGGCACAGGATAGCCTATAGCTTCAATGCTCTTTACCAAACAGGGGATGGCTTTAACAGTATTAACAACCAGTAACTAAAGACGAAATTATATGCAGTCTGTAGGCAGTCTCAGACTTCAAAAAAGTTATTTAAATACAGAATGTTTGGAATGTGCTGACTGGTGGATATGGTTGTTTCACAGATCAAGGATCCACAAAATTTGGATCAGAAAAACAGTCCACCAATGTGTAATTGTTGGCCAACATCCTGGTTGAAATGCGGCTGATGCTCTTCTGATTCTTCACATCTGCTTTGGCGTAATGCTCTTGTATGCTGACAGGATAGAAACCTATTGTGTCGTGTAATGCTCTCAACTGCATTCTCGTCAGTATTTCAGCATTGTAGTGAAGGGTCCCCACGGTCATAAATTATGCAGATCACGTTGCCATCATAATTCATGCCTACCCAATCCAGATAATTATACAGATTTCTGTTTATTACAATTTTCAGGTGGTTTTAGGAAGAAATTATATTTGACGGTGTGAAGATAAAGTGCTGTTTCCGAACCACAGAATTACAATCTCCTTCAATGTCTAACTTACGATTTTTCCTGATCAATGGATTACGGTAGTTGGTGATGACAGGTTGAACCTGCAGCATTTATCAAAAGTTAATTTACAAAGGGTTTTAAATAATGAATAACCCGTTAACTCTATTAATCATGACCGTAGATCAATATGAGTTTAACGCAAACACTGCTGAGAAAAGAAGATGAAAGTTTTAAAAATACCCTTTATCTGGATGCTTTGCCGACACAGCTATATTCAATGACCTTTTATACTTGCTTAGCCATTTCCTGTCGCAGTACAATTGCGACCATCTTATTTTTTGCAAAACATTAAGCTCAAAATTTCAACAATTAACTTTCTATTGTTATGATCAAGAATCACTGAATAATCAGAAAAAATGACAAAATTCCATCTGGATACATTGGAAAACACTCCAACCACTGCAGGCATTACCCACACCATTTCAACCCCAGTAGATTACACTAATATGCTATCCAACCACTGTTTGAGCTGGTAAGAAAAAATCTGACGTCTTCTGCACTATTAGTGTTTTAAACTTTATGTAGAAAAGAGGGTTATATCTATACAGCAACTTGATTACTTTTAATTGGCCAGTCCTAATGCAAACACTTTTCTGGTCAAGCTTCTTTGTCAGAGAATCTCAAACCTGTGCCTAGGGCTTAGTGGTTTAACAATCTGGGTTTTACTCCCAGTCACGGGAGTCACTAAGTGTAATCTACGTTACATTAGCAATGCAGTCAAAGTAGCAAAAGTAATTATTCTTCATTAATCCAGCAAATCAAATAAGCTTTGTCCCAGAAAAATCTGAGATGGTGTTCAGTCTTTTGTAAGTCCACATCCTGCATTAAAGGCCCATTAAGTTCATGAGTAACTTCAGTCACATTTGATCACAGTGGCAGAGACAGAATAAATAAATAACTGAAACCTCTAAAAGCACTCCCAACTCTCTGAAGACAGTTTTTCGCTCATTACTTAAAGGCGATTCTCCACCACCCTGCTTAATTTTAATTGCGCCCCTCAGAAACCAGGGGAGTGCACATTTTAGAAGCTGCGTGGCAATTATTACGCAGCCCAACATAAATCCTTATTAAAGAACCTGAGGATCTGCAGCTCTTTGGGCTGTCTGTTACAGGCCAATAACAGCAAAATCACCTCAATTTTTTACACCTTGCATTTAGACACATTACAATTTGTTGTTTGCATAACATTGGTGATCTGACAGTGTGGCCCCTCGCCCTATTGTTGAAGCTATCGTTTCCCTTTTTTATTTATTTACAATAATTGACCAAGCTTTCAAGCGACAAATGATGTCACTGATGACAGTAACCCTTGCTCTGTTTCAAAGTATGTATGAAAGGCAGGCTATAGCCATGGTGAATAGCGGACTGAAGAAACGGAGCTGTTTCCAGAGAGTCTCCTGAACAAATGCATGTCTGCGGCAGATGATTGAATAAGCAGCCAGACTGGTCTCTTTCTCATTCCAGCCCGTGTGTGTCAGAGCTGTCCCGCGGACGGCCCCCTGTGATCGCTGTGGGCCCACTGAACCAGCAGAGACCTGCCCCGCGATAACGCCACACGCAGAGCCATTTTTCTCGCTCACACACTGACGATCGGCCTCTGGTATGGAGGGTGGTGAGTAATGAACACATACGGAGCATCTCAAGCAAAGGAGCCCCCCCCCCCGGGCTTCACCTTCTGTCTGCTTTCTGTCACCGAGTTCATTCAGTGAAAAAACAGAACGCTTCCCTGTAACTGTGGGCACAAAAAGGACCTGATCCATTCAGTTGCATGTCTGTCAGGTGTCAACAGTCATGGAAACCAGCCATTGGGAATGACAGTGTTTTTTTGTTTTGTTTGAGTTTATAAAAACTTTTGTTTTGAGGATTTTTTTTTTTTAATGGAAGGCAGCTCATTGTTGTGAATAATAACTGGAGAGTCTGCTAAAGCTATTATTTAAGAATTTGGCAAGCACTTTTATCCAGCATGACTTGCAAGGCCATTCAGGTAAACATGAATGGCCACAGCGGAAACTTAGACAACGGAAAAAGGTATCCAGTCCAGCCATAGCCTCCCAGGTAAAGTCTGCAGAATGGAAACAGCATGTTTTCAAGGTCAAATGTTTTTCATTTGACATAACGGAAAGAAGAACAGAAATACATTTGCGTTGCCAAAACATAGTTCGAAATGCAATTCTGTTATATGATGGCAGTAAAAGTTACAGCTTAAACATTTTTTGGTGAACTTTAGATGAACACAAAATTGTGCAAAAAAAGTTTGACCCACAAAATGCCTGACAGTTTAACAGTGCGTAAATCATGCAACTATGTATTTTTACAACTATGGAGAAGCGCTGTTCTCTAAGCAATAGTGAGTAAGGGGCGGTAACAGTAACAGATGGTCACCTGCTTAGCAAACACTGACAGCTGTTCAGAATGGTGATCTGTTGTCTGATAACAGGCAGCAGAGAGTTTTTGGTATGCAAACTGGGGGGTGGGGGGAACAGTATTAAAGAAAGCATTGTTGTCACACTCTATATGTTTGTGCTATGTTCATCAGAAATAAAGCAACAGAAGTAAAAGTCAGTTATAAATGTGCAAGGTGGAAGGTGGAAAGTTAATTTGATTAGCGTGAACTGAACCACTTTCCACTGATTTCCGTGTTTCACAACTGGGCAGAATATGTACATTGCCATTAAATATTATGACGCCATAACCAGAGATGTAAAATTTATTAGTGATAGTTCTTATTACATGACTAAAACTATTTTATTAAATTTCTTCTCTTAATAGAATTGTCACATAATCAGTAAAAGTGCTACAGAGAGAGGTGGTCAAAACAATTATATCAAATAATGGAATAAAAGAATAGATGTTTAATATATAATTCAGACTTGTCATTTTGGAGCATCAACTTAAGGGGTTATTTGCTACAAATAATTTGTACTGAGTTCATCCAAAATGGAAGGTAGTTGGACGGTATATCCAATCACTGCTGTGTCTTAAGGTTTTGAGACAAAACATGTTTGAACATTTGTGTTTACCCATTTGTGTAATTTTTTTAGATTCTATAATTAATCTGAAATAATATTTTTCTAATAAAAAGGGTCATCTGTAGATCTAAAATTATATGAGGAAATTGTTGTCAATAGACTGTACAGTCAGTGACAGCATCACGTTATTTAAAGCAGGTAGGCAGGTACCTAGGGGTTATGTGTGTGTGAAATTCAGAGGGAGAACGCGCAAGACAAAGGACGTGACAGTATTAGTACGTCGGAAAGAGCAACCCTGCTTGGTTTTTCACAGGTGTACCTAGAATGGTCCACCACCCCCACAAACATCCAGTCATCAGTGTTCCTGTGGTTGTAAACTGCTTGGTTGACGCAACTTATACAACGGATGGGCTACAGTTAGTCAATTAAAAGCTGAGTACAACAGTGTTGTGGAAATGAGCAACTCGTCGTACCTTGCAATGGAAGGACTATGGCAGCCTACAACCAAACTGAGTTCCACTCATGTCGGAGAAAAACAAGATATTTTGGTTGCAGCGAGCCAAGAAAAGTGATGGAGTGATCCGGTTCCTGCCATTACACATAGATGGGAGGACCAAGATATAGCGAAAACCACAGAAGACCAAGGATCCATCCTGTTGGATGTCAACACTGCAGGCTGGTTGTGGTAGTGTGAGGACGTGGGGTATGGTTTCATGGCACACATTGGGTCCTTTGATACCAGAAGAGCAACGTTTGAATGCCAAAGGATATCTGAACATCATTACTGATCTGGTGGATGGCAGTAGTGAATCCATCCGTGAATGGGTTCTTTCTGCAGGATAATGCTCCATGGCATTAGGTTTTTGTACCTAATAAAGTGGCCACTTTCAGGTATATCAAAACAATTTAATCAAGAAGAAGGGTAATTGACTACATGTCGAACCGAGCCAGCTGAGGTGGACTTGAATCTCTTGAATCCCACCTTGTCTTCATAGATCAGCTGGATGCTGGTTTTTGATGGTTTTAAGCCACAATATAGGCAGTGTAACATTCAGAAATTATATAAGGGAAATGCCACGTTAAATTGAGATCTGCAGCATACCGAGGAGCTTTATGCCTACGCTTAATTTTTATGCTTAGTTTGATCTTGATTCGTCACAGAGCCAACTAACCGCTCAGAGAATGTTATGTCATTGCCAGAGATTTGTTGAGGGAACTCCCTGCATGTCTGTCTTGCTGCGAGCCTGATGAGCCCTGACAGGTATTGGTCATAGGACATACTTGGCGCATGCTGCTATTTTTAATTTCATAAGGTGGGCTTGGTCAGGGATTTGCCATGGAAATTCCCCGGCCCAGACTATTTTGCTGGATTCTTTCAGAGATTAAGGAGACATACATGTCTAGATATGAATAGGAGTTGCTCAAGTTGCGATCAAGAGGTACTATAATGATTGTCCATGTACAGGTTCATTGGACTTTTTAAGAATGCTTTCATGCTAAACCTCTGAATGGCCATTTGATGCTTCTAGGTCAACATGGCCATTGATTAATTGCTCATGGAAGGTAACTGTGAAAAACATTTTCAAGTTTAGAGTTTAGAGAAAAACAACTTTTCTAGTTTAGAGTTGTTGACGTATGCATATTGCGCCCGGGTATATAGATTAAGTTATTGCTGATGTAATTGGACCATCCATTTTTTGTGAGTAATTTGCCACACGGCCCAGTACGGCTGGCTTTCTTTGTGATGGTTTGGATAATTAGTTAGCATTGAGCAAGAGTGATAAAAGAGTCACAATTCAGCCTAGCTGACAGTTTTCACGCCAAGGCTCTGTAGATTTTGTTTCCATCCCTCTTTCCATCCCGGTTTCTGTTTGATTTCCGAGTGTGGAATGAATTATTAAGTTGGTCCTTGGGGTAGCATGTTATTGGAGTTTTGGGCTTGTCACCATGTGCTTTGGCTCTGAGTTTAAAGGTGGGAAGTAATTCCAGAGGGAATAATTGGAAACAACACACAGGCCAAACCCATATAACATCAAGGCCTGAGCCATGGAGTACATGCCCTTATAAAAGCACAAATTCCAGGTCACCCTTATCAAACTGCCTTTATTTCAGAACCTTATTAATTCCAGAACTTCCTGTAGCCTTCCTGTTTGGGATAACGAATGTGCCTTTAGAGCCACAGGGGTTGGATGAAGTTGAAAAGCCTGCTAAACATTCCATTACATGAAATGTCAAGAGAGCTTTTGTGGAGTGAGAACTAATAGCAGTTATGCTGATTGTGTGCCCCACTTTTAATGTTCCCCAAACTTAACAGGATCACAAAACACCTTAGGTGCTCGACAGCCACTGAAGTTCAAACATCCTTTATCAGCCTGAAGGCAGATAATTTTCCAGAGAGGCATGATCTCATTGAAATGAAATGAAGAACAATGTCATGTTTGCCGATCATCGTAGAACAGCGAACATGCCCTCCTGGGTAATCTCTTAGTAACATGCAGGGTGTGTACTTAATTGTCAGCTTTTGTTAAATAAAAAAAAAAGAAAAACATCAAGTCTATGTGATTTTAAATGTAAAAATGTAGAGAACAGATGTTTTTGTTTTGTTAAATGTGCATTTTGTGAGGTATGGAAAATTAGGAACTCACATACCATGATTGCAGCCAAGCCAAGACAGTAAAGTCATTTACCAGACTTTCAAATGCTTTTATGTTTTGCTTTCTCCCATTATGGCTCCGAAAAAACAAATGCAGAAATGTAACATAAAAAATCCCAATAAAACAGCTAACAGCTTATTAAAATTAACAACACAAAATGGAAATAACAACTAACATATGTTTGAACCACCACAACAAAGAGCCAACTCTATTGTGTCAGTTTGCAGCTATGTGTCTTCTCACTGATGAATAACTATTCATGCATTACACTGAAGAAAGCAATTTTACAATGTTTGCATTTTACCTTTTTTTCATATATTTCTTTTTTTTTATTTTATTGGAAGACAGAAGAGGCTACTTACCGGTTCTTCATGCAATTCATAATTTCAAGGTGGAAAAAGGGAAGTAGAGGAAGTAAAGGACGAAGAGCAGATATTAAACGGCCTGGGTCATCCATCCCATAAAGCCATGGGCGTGTTAATTAGAGAGTCACTCAATACAATATGGCCACAGAGAGAAGAAGAGTTTTGCTTTTTTAGCCATGGGATGAAACCACTGACTGCCTACGGCACATATGTTTTGCCTTGTTGAGGCCAACCACGGTTATTAGACAAATAGGAACACACATCTGTTCAAGTTGGTCGATTAATCAAGTATGATGTTAAACAACGTCAAATCTCGACCTCTAGACACAAGGAGCAAATCAAAGCAGAGGAAATGGGTTTTCTATGTGGTCCGCAGAAAAACACCACTGGTACGATTAGCCTCTGGTAAAATTCTTAAGTATCTCCTATTGCAGTCTTTCATTGAGATGATAATTATTTTTTCATTAATAATCATTTACCAATTCAAAGCCGTCGAAGCTTCCTGCTGGCTCTGGAGAACTTTGATCTATTTATATGACACAAGTGCATTAGCTACACATACACAGATCAATAGCGACCTATAAACGCGATGGAAGCGGAGCGGAGGAGGAGAACGTTCGTGGTGCGGGTAAACGTCATCAGACTTTCATGCTAGTGATCATCAGTGGCCACCGATAACCCAAATGTCAGATAACCGGCCTTGTTTACATGGCCCTCTGCAGGGTAGGTTGGCCCTGGTGATTAAACCGGGCTGCTGGTAAACTCTGGGAGCAGCACAGAGATCCCCTTGATAAAAATGTCATTTACCACACAAGGGTCTCTTTCAGAATGAGGCCACGCGGGTAACATAGGGCTCTCTGTTGACCTGCTTGCAACCCCCCCCCCACCCCACCAGCACCGCCATGATGGGGTGTACCACTATCGTAATTTTGGCCATTAGAGACCCATCGGTAGGCGCTCCGAGCCCCTTTGAAGCTTAGAGAAGACAGATGAAAGATTTATGGCTTTAATTCACAAACTACACTTGCCTTGGAAAAATTAATTCTGCCTCAGTGGGAGAAAAAAAAAAGAATTAATAAAATCCTAAATACATGGAATGTTGGTTGAACTGTTTTATGATTTCCACCCCCACTTTTGTTATTTAACTTAATACTGTATAATTGCTATGTGAATAACACGTTTAATTTTGAACTCAAGAAGATGTTGAAAGATACGTTTGCAGGAGCAAACAGTTAAATGAGAAAACGTGAAAAATTTACTTTTTTTCCACCCTAAACTTTACTTGTTAAATGCCTTCAGGCACTCAGACAACAGCATTAATCAGAGTAATTGCTCTGTAAGGGCTTCTCATGACCATCCACTCCAGAGAACACTCCACTATTGTTTTTTTCAAAATATTACTGCTGGAGAAATATATAATTTGTTTTGAAAGAAAACACATATTGACTTATTTATAAGTATTCACTGTTGAAATGGAACAATAAATGGGGCTATGGATGTAATTATCCTTTGAATGCATTTTAGATGCTGGCTTGAACCCTTAGTTATAAACCAGTAAACACAACATGTCATCATAAGCATAGTGTATGCAAGGTTTAGTGATCCAAACGGTTCTAAAATGTGTATAATATTGGATCCACAGTTAGAAAATAGACTGAGCTGGAATTGCTGTTGGTGAATTACTATAATGAGAATGAATGGTCCGAGTTATTCCTAAACTGGAACTTTTCATTCCAGTTTGCCAGCAGTCAACATTGTGTGCGTGTGTGTGTGCACACATTCTTGTGTATTAAAACTAATCTCAACAGATTCAGAAGTACTTCAAAATACATCTCTATCTAATTAGATCAATAATGATTTAATTGGAACTTGATGGTCATTTGTGGTGTACCAAATTTCTGCCATCAGTAACATGACCAGTATATCATCAGGAAATTATTGCATGTAGTACACATATATGAGAGACAAACCCTTGGTAAACCAAACTTAAAGTGCTTAATAATGTACAAAAGTCTATTGCAATACCTGCCAATAACAACCAGACCGGTGTCACGTTAACTTTCATTATCGTGTAATAATTCAGTTTTATGAGCTAAACAATGAAAGATGTTTAATGAAAAATGTTAGCTATTCTAGGTCGGATTTAAACTGTCAATTTCCCTGACAATTTGCTCTGAGTGATACAGACAGTTTTACACTTGTTTAATGCAATCAAAATAATGGTTCAGAGCATGCGATAAAATCCTTCTGTAAGTCGAGGTTGCACTAATGGGGTCCTGTGGCTTTAGTTAATTGGCAGACACTCTTTTCCTAGGCGAGATACATGGCTGAAGCATTTACACAGCGAGATGTTTCGCTGCAGCAATTTAGGTGAATTACACAAGGGAATTACAGCAGTGCTTGGACTTGAAGGGTCAAAAATAATGTATCTACAAACACTGCTGAAGTTCGGGGGTGGGGGGTGGATATAATATCTACTGACATATTTCAGACTGTAACCATCCATGTTTATTCTTATTCATAACATGTTTGACCATGCTTGGGACTAAACGGTGTGTCTTTTCGTTCATTAGGACTACTTCATTAGTGAAGATGTTTTGCCATGATAGGAGAAGTCACTGGAATACACAGATATTTCCTTGCAAACTCAGGCAGGTAAAGGTAAGCATTAATGATTGATTGTAAAATATTTTAAAATGATCCTTTTGGACCACTATGCATAAAATATTGAGCATTACAGTAGTATAGTTAAAATAAATAAACTACATAAACAAGAGACACTTTCTCTTCCTGTGATTTACAACTGGTTCAGTATCTTTCTTCAAGAAAATGTAAGTAAGTAGCCTGTAAGTAGCAAGATAGCAAGGGCATTCAGATAAGTTAAAACAGCACACAACATTACAAATTGTGGTCCAGACTTAAGGAAGTAATACAATGGCACAACAATGTGTTACATTCGTTTCCATTGTTAAACCCTACGGAGCCACATATCCTCTATGATTAATTTATCTTCATTGAAAATACATTTTATTTGCCACCCTCAGAAGATGCAAAGGCCCAGACCATTTAACCAAATCCAGAACATGTCCCTGAATGTACTGACCCCTGGGCACATGATGGATTGTGGGCTATGCATCAACTGACAGAATGGGTCGAGGCCTAATTCAGTGTAATAGGAAAAACAAAATACTATTGAGACTTTGTCTTAAAGGCCCAACTTTCAATCTGTTCACAATTACAAAGCACTTGGCAATTAGCACTATCTGAACAGTCATGCTGGATTTGAATCAGAGGTATGTGAATACGTGCAGAAATATAATTCCCCTAACTTGCTCCAACGCAATTTAAATGTGTGTGATTTTGCAAGACAACATTTTCACATTGCCAGCATGTTCACAAAGTGGTTATATCTTCCTCTTTCCAAAAGCAGTGGTATGTAAATAATCAAGATTAGAAAAGAGATAGTGTAAGGCCTGTATGATTAAGTCAAATCAGAAAGTAAAAAGTCCTTCTTTGCATTTCCAGTTTCCTTATGCTTACATCTAACATAATTCACATGACCACGAAGGCGAAATACATTTGACGCAAGCCATGGAAGTCAAAAAGCTACAGCTGTAATCACAATTAATGTCCAAACAGTATTAAATTAGGCCCCAAAAGTGAGTTTTAATTCTGTGCCGTATGGTGGTCAACATCTCAGGAGTTGAAACTGGTTCCTGGTATATATTTTTAGCTTAGTTGTGTTTGTTGTTTTTCTGTTGCACGTCAAATCCTAATTTAAATCATCAGTCACATTTCCTTCTAAACAGAAACAGTTTTGTATTCAACTCTTTTCATGTGTTATCTTACATTGTAGAATGCATTTTCAATGTCAGAGCACAACAAATAAGTCATAACGCTATAAGTTAAGCATAAATGACTGCTGATTTAAAAATTGCTGATGTCTTAATATATTTCCATTTTCTCTTGGCACTGCATGAAAGCTAATTTGTCCTTCACTGGTCATGGTATGGCAGTTCCCTCCCACAGACAATTCTCTCGAATATCACCTTTTTGCTTTGACAAAACTGTCCTCCAGGTCGTTTATTATTTTATTAAAGACATGAACAGTGGCTTGCCAAAGTGAAAAATATCTTCCTTTCTGCCATAGCTCAATATAACTTGATTGTTCCCAGTTCTTCAGTGATGGGGGATTGAGGTTACGGATTTTCCACTGCTCCTTAACTACATGTAGTAAGTCCAGTTCTCTGTCTGGGTCAGAATTGCTGGAAAACTGCAGATCTGAATGATATTGTTTCGGACAAATCAAAAAAGTCTATCAGCTCTTCTTCAAAATTGTAAAATTGAAGGAAAAATGTACATTATATTATATACACTATATGGACGAACGTATTGGGACACATGCAAATTACACCTACAGGAGCTTTTATGACAACCCATTCTAAATCCGTAGGCATTAATATCAAGTTTGTCCCCCCTTTGCAGCTATAACAGCTTCCACTCCACTGTGTGGGCCAGTCAAGTGCCAGGAGAACGTTTCCTGCCTGACTGCATTTTGCAGAGCTGTAAAGTTTGGTGGAGGGATAATGCTGTGGGGTTGTTTTTCTGGGGTTGGCTAAGGCCCCTTAATAAACAAAATGCATGAATTCAACACTTTGGCTACAAGCAACTGAGAAAAAAAAAACAGCTAGCTTACGTATATGGGATGCATATTAATAAATCTTAATAATTAAGATTAATAAATATTAACACTGGGAATGAATGTAAATTCATCTGATGGATGCACTGGGAATGTATATTAATCCAGCTGATGGACTTTAAGTTTCTATAAATCACACCTACAAATAAAAACAAAAACAAATCAGATACAGATGAAACACAGATACAGATTATCCCCAAACGTAGTTTTGGTGGGGAAGAAAATAGTTAAGTTCAGTTGGTCTCTATTTTGCATTAAATTATATATATATATATATATAATGGAAGCGCATGCGACACTTGAATGGAGCACCTAAACAAGGAATTTCAAGTAATCTATCAGTAGACACAAACAACAGTTTTAACATGCCCATTCAGCTATTTTCCTATTAATATTTCACGGCTGTCACAAATCTGCATGTGTATAGAAAAATGACAGATACATTATGCAAGTATCCAATGTAAAATGCACTGTAAAAATTAGGCTAGAACCAAATATCAATTTTATTGAATGACATTATGCATTTAAATTAAATGCAATAAACCCAAGAACATTGCCATTGGAAACAATGCATTTAAAATAGGATCAGCAATAGACTCTGCGATAAAATTGAGTTTTCAAATATTCAATATTCAATTATGGGTAACCTGCTACACCAATTTGATTTGACACTTGCGTAGATTGATAGCTAACACTAATTTAACAATGCAAATCTCCCCTTATTCTGATATTGCTCAGAGGCTATGCCCTCCACCATGCCAAAATGCACAAATCTCCCCTTATTCTCATATTGCTCAGAGGCTATGCCCTCCACCGTGCCAAAATGATTTACGAGAGACAGAAGTTTGCTGCTTGTTTGTTTCCTGTCATGTGAGACGGTTTTAAAATGATTTACTTTTACAAACTCTTTTGAGAAACATACGCTTCAAAAACACTTTATTTCTCGAGATCACTTTTTTTCCAACCGATGTGTGGAATAAGACTTTTCTCGGCCTTCATATATTTTACTTCTCCGTGCGGCTAACTGTTTGCACTTTAATCATGATTTCATTCGATTTCTAACTTCAATTTCTTTTGATTTAGTGCTCTTCACACAATATTGCCGCGGAGGTGTGTTATTACGAGACCTATTTCAGAAGCTCAGTGGGGTGAGTTGTTGGGGATTTGTTACAGTCCAGAAAATAACCTTGGTGGCGACCCCTTCAGCGCTCAGCAGCTGTTCTTCATCGACTTTAAACTCCATCTTGGGCCTGGCAGGCCTTCAGTACTGGTCCTGTTCTGTTTTTTTGGGGATGTAGCTGGTTTTTCACATAGTAATGAAGGCACTCTGAAGCAAGATTAGCAGCCAGTTTAACTACAGACATGACCAAACAAATGGTCCTCAACCAAGTCATACATGCAGAAATGGATAGGGTTTTTGCTAAAGATTAGCGTATTGTTTCACTGTATAGAAACACCTTATTTTAATGATTTCCCAAAGCCTTGTCTTTTATAAATGTACGCCAATGCCTTTATAAATGGTTGTACGGATGTTAAAAGCGATTGTACCACTCTTGTATGTATCTTTATATGTATTGATTAAGCATAAACCAATAGACATTGACTCTACCGAATACTTTCTATAGATGCCTTTTTGCTTTAAATAGAATAGTGAAAATGAAACTTGAATTTGCTATGATTAACATATAAATCTTTCATTTATTTCACATGAAAAACAATTACAGTTGAGACATCCCTATCTTTGTCTTTTTTTACTACTACTACTTTGTGTACTCTCAGCTCTAAGAGGAAATATCTTTGGAGTGAGGCTGTGTATTTTTCCAGGCGTGAGAGCGAGAGAGAGAGAGAGAGAGAGAGCGAGAGAAGGAGCCAGACAGGATCATGTGCCAAACACATGCTTACGACACCCGCAGCCGGACTGTGGAGAAGGCCAAGACCTCGCCATCTGTGCTCCTGAGGCACAATCTTAATTACAGTCCGGAGCTGGAAACGTCGTAATCCAAGACCCACCTTCTGGTTTATCTATTTGGATTTGCAATGACCAGCAGCCACCAAGCGAGTGGCAAACTCAATGTGCCCTGTGAAAATCCACCGTTACATAAAACAATCAGTCACATGCTTCATTTAAAAAGCCACCAATCACAGTAAGTTCCACTCATGGATGTATGTGTGGAATGCTGGAACAAATCAGTGACACTCTTTGGCATGTGCTCTTAATGTTAATACATCCAATGTGTAAATTAGTAAAGGCGGTGGTCACAGTATCCATGCGACCTTGACAGGACTTAAATAAACATATATCCTTTGGAAGGTCTGTTTGACTTTTCAGGCTAAACAATTTATTATAATATTTTACTATTCGCAATGCAGCAAGAATGTCCAGTTTTTTATGCTTTACTCATTGCGTAAATTAGTATTTTGAAAATATTTATTTGTTTTCATGTCACAAAGTGATCCGACAGAATCCAGACAAGCAGGCCAGACAAGCAGGTCACATGTCCAAGCCGTTTGTTCCCTCCGCATTTATGTAGAGGTTCAATAAACCCCCGATATACTAGTATAATAAGGCTGGCACCAGTGTTCTCCAGGATCTATTTAACCACCATATAAACACAATACATTAATGAAAACACATTAGTTCATTAATGAAAACAAAATATGTAACCAAAAGCATTACATATATTTATTTTAGAAATATGTACACATATTTTATAGTAAACCTAAAAACTACAATTCCCAAGTTTAGCTTTAATTTAGCTTTAATCAACAAGGTTATGTTCAAATTTCTCACGCTGCAAATTAGCTTTCCTTTTCTCTGGCACCAGCTCACGAAATATCTCATCTCTGTTGGAAATTTGACACCCTAGTGCAACGCAAGCGTTGGGAACGTGATAATGGAGAACTGGCCACCAGTCCTGCTCCGGTATGTACGCACAAGTACGTGTGAACAAGTGCAAGGTGAATGAAATGAACATGCCCGTTAAAACACAGAGGTGGTGATGACATTCACGCCGGCCACTACCTGGTGTCTGGTGACTGTTTCTCAGCCCTCCAAACAGACACCTCGCCAGCAGGAAGGTTCCGCTTTGTTTTTGTTTGTCATGGCTTTGTTTTTACAGACCGTTCTGAATGGAAAGTCTGTTCTTTGCTTCCCCACTAGTTTTGACAACTACTTGGGACGCTGAGCGTATTGCACCGAAACAGCTGAAACATGAGTTCCCACAGTCGTTCATGTTTAGGGAGTGAATGGTTGGTTTAAGCTTTAATGTTGCTCAAACTGGCATACTTCCACCAAAACAAAAATGTCTTTGACAAAGTCTAGGATTGCATATTCACTGTACAACATAAATCCTATTAAATTAAGAAATGCCACAGTGATAGTGATTTAATTATAGTCATGTCATATAAATAAATGTCTTTAGTTATGAAATTAAAATAACATTAAAGAGTCAAGAATATTTAAAAAAATTTGAACTTGGTTCAGAATTAGAAAAAATACAGGTAACTGAATTCACCAACAATTTTTTTTTGTTTGTTTGTTACCTTAAAATTTAGTCACAAGTAAGTAGTTATTTTGGCCAAAGATTCAGAATAAGCCCAAATTTTATTTATTAAAAATAATGATATACTAAACATAGAACTCAGGGTTAAACAAGAATTTATATAAGTGTGTGTGCATTTATATGCTTGCGAATGTATATAATTGTCCAATAAAAAATTTCACACAACACTAATTATGGAAAAAGTTATGCAAGCCTTAACCATAAGTCATCCTATCCAGTTTGTTTAATATTTTACAATAAGAATGACGCAATAAATACAGCTGGGACAAGCTTTGAAAGGGTTTTTATGCCTTCATTGCTTGCTGAGGGGAAATGTTATTAAAAGCAGAAAAATATGTAATAACATATTTCCACCAAAGGACACACACATAACAATGTGAAAAACATTTGTGCCAAACGCAAATGAAAAAAGGTACTTTGACATCTGGACTATAATGTTGAATAGAAACTGCTTTTTGCACACTTGAGTTTGATCTCAGATGAACTAGATCTGAGGAGTCAATAAACATAACTGGGCTCTGCCTATGAACGGGACAGGAGAGTTCCTAGTGGACCATTCAACAGCGTTCAAAATAGTAAATTTCAGAAGCTTACATGTAGTATTAAAAACATATTTAATAGTCCACAGGAAATTGTTAAACGACAATACACGATAATGAATATACTCAGCTCAGAACATAAAATGTGAGCAGTCAAAAAAACACCTAAATTGTTTCCCCTATTGACATAGTAATTACTAGCATGAATTCCTGAAAAACGCAAGGAAAATATTTTTCAACAAAGTCTCACCAGTGTCATCATTCAAGAGTGACTCTAAAGGTGATGAGACTCCAAGCTTACCTTTATATTTCTCATGCCTATCAACTTTGTCTTCACGATTTGCACTATTCACTTAAATGGTTGCTGTTTACTACTACTGGATTTCTGTGTGTTGCATTGTGGGTATCGAGTGAATGGTCTGTGGGCTGTGTTGCTCAGTCTTTTTTTTAGTATGTTGTTATTGGTGTTTATTCTATTGTTGCTGTTGTTGTTTATTTATTGTTTATGCACCTTGGTCCACACAAACAACATTTTGTTCAGAATGACAAGAAAGCCTGTGACTTGACTTGACTTGACTTGACTTTGACTGACCCACAATTTAAAAGGTGATACAAGTAATAATGTATTACCAATGTAACATTTGTGCTGTATTAACAGTACGAAAGTAATTTTTTGTTATGTTTACAAAACTAATGAAAGATGTACATTGCTCTTTGAACATTTATAAATCTGGTACAAATTCAACTCTTCTGGTTTTCATTTACCTACGTTCTGAAACACTTAAGTAAATACCTTTATCTCATCCAGAATACTAAAAAAGAACAAATAGTTAAAGAAAATGATAAGTGTGTAAGTAGTAAAAACAAAGCCATTTGTTACAGAGGAAAAAGTAAACTGTGGGTTAATAGAATCAGGGCCTTTCTTGTAATAAATTAAAATCCTTCAATGTTTGTATAGCCTGTGTGTACCACTATGCTGCTAGGACATTGAGCATCAAGGTCTGGTTATTCCCACATCCTGGAAGCTTTACATTCTGCCAATCAAAAGGATCCCATGGAACAATTCACATCAAATGGTGCAAAATAAAAGATGGTTGGTTATGTATACATTCATGAAGTCAGTGCCTCTAAGCCCATGGACCCCTTGGGGCTTCAGGGGGTCCGCGAAAGTCAAATAAAAATGTGACATTCATATTCATTTATGTGCATTTTTCTAAGGAGGGGGTAAATAGCTTTCACCAGATTTTCAAAGGGGTCTGTGACTCAAAAAAGTTTAAGAACCACTACTTTAAGGTATTTCCAGTGCCCAAAAGATATAGAATAAGCCTCTTAAAGCAAAGGAAATCTTTTCAAAACTAAAAGTTAGCAAAATAATAGAACATGATGGATATTGTACTTAAACAGGAATAACACATTTGATTAGTAAAATTACGGGTGATGAATCAGAATGTTTCCAGCATGTAAACTCTCCCTCCAGACTCCCTTGCAATGTGAGTACTGCTTGCATGATTACGTTCTACAGTCAGTCTAAGAACTAGCTGTTTATGGAGAGCACAGTGAGCAGCCATGAAAAATGTGAAATGACAGCAAGCGCAGACAACAGACAAGGAACAGCGATGAAATTAAGTGTTTCATTTTGCAAGGGGAATTTTAAAGCAAGATTTTAATATCCGATTCGATAGTGTGGACGCACGGCTCCTACACCTTTAAATCTAAATCTAACTTTTTAAATTAAATTATTATGTGATATATTTAAATACACTTATATGAGAAAAAAAACACACGTTTTCGATGAAACCAAAAGGTCGTTGAGAGAAACTCAGAGATTCTGCACTGTGGCAATTTCTTTTTTATGTTGCCGATGTATTTCAAGGGATTTCAACACATGATCTTCTTCTGAGAAAATTTTTCCAGAGCTTGTCGAAATGAGCTGGTATACATCGGTATGCTAAACCCACCCTCAAAATATGGAAAATAAATTGAATTGATATCAACTGAAATATACTGTAATGTCAACTTAAACATCTTAAACATTCTTCTCAAAAATCTTGTTATCAAAATTGTACATTCTTGATATCAAAATTTGTTGTTTAATCTTAGTCAGAGGTAAAATCTTACAAATGGGACCATACCAAATTCACGATTCATTTCCAATCTTGAATTTCTTGAAGCTTTGCATTTTACAATATTACTTACTATATTTTCACTGCCATCCTTTTTCTGCTCCAATAACTTTCCAAATCTAAGTGGCGCTGAACCGTTTCCCATCAATCAGAACATTGTAACTTGTATAAAACAGTATGCTGCCATTGGCATGTAGGATTTTGCTTTCAAATTTGTGATCTGACAATAATCACTCTAGAGGTTTGTGATATTTCTTTGGAAACTCATTTTGAAATAACTATAATCACTACAATACAAAATGCTATCAGATGGCTATATCTACCAATGGGTGAGTTGAGTAGTGACGGATTGAGTGTTTTTTGCTGGTGAAAACGGTCAATCCCATAACCCTGCCAAGTTCATGACCTATCTGTTCTTTTTTATTATTTTTATGTGTGTCTGGAACCTGTAACAGTATATTACTGCATTGTATAAATTTGCTCAAACTATATAAATGAAATACATGTCAACCTTAAATTTTAACGTACTGTATCTACTGTGTATATATATATACTGATCAGCCATAACATTATGACCACCTGCCTAACATTATGTAGGTCCCACTTTTGCCACCAAAACAGCCCTGACCTGTTGAGGCATGGACTCCACTAGGCCTCTGAAGGTGTGCTGTGGTATCTGGCACCAAGACGTTAGCAGCTGATCCTTTAAGTCCTGTAAGTTGCGAGGTGGGGCCTCCATGGATCGGACTTTTGTCCAGCACATCCCACAGATGCTCAATTGGATTGAGATCTGGGGAATTTGGAGGCCAATTCAACTTGAACTCATTGTCTTTGCACATTGCGTTGTGGCAGGGCGCATTATCCTGCTGAAAGAGGCCAATGCCATCAGGGAATACCGTTGCCATGAAATGGTGTACATGGTCTGAACAATGCTTAGGTAGGTGGTGCATGTCAAAGTAACATCCACATGAATGGCAGGACCCAAGGTTTCCCAGCAGAACATTGCCCAAAGCATCACACTGCC
>JAOYSI010073219.1:0-36781 GCA_025775065.1 Hiodon alosoides
AAAAAAACAATAATTTTTGCACACCCATCTATGTGTATTTGTGTATGTTCCAAAGGCTGTGTGTGCCACGCGTCCATCTCGAGAACACGCACAGGAGAGGTCCGGGCATGCCCAGCAGCACTGACTGAGGATTACACTAATAGCGAACAGCATTTAACCACCTGTGATCCCTCAGTAGGTGCTGGAAGTCGGGAGAGGAGTCGAACGAGAGGACGGCGTCCGAGGAGCGGGGAGAGCGAGAGGCGGCAATCTATCCGTTAGTTTTTTATTTGAGTTTGTTGTGTTTGGGGTGAACCCGTGAGGGGGATCCTTGAAGAGCGTTTTGTTATTTCTTTTGTTTGTGAAATAAAGCCGACAAGAAAGCCGAGAACCCGGAAGTGTATTTCCCGATTTATTCCGAACCAAGCACGTCGACGTGCTACACTGTGATTATTGCAAGTAGCAATCGTTGAGGAATTCGAGTTAAAGAACATCTCCGTCACTCAGGACGTCGGTAAACTTTGGGCAGTACATAATGATATGAGAAACTACATGATAACTAAGGCCAGAACAGAGGGACTGTTCTTTTCCCCAATCTTCCACTGACTGTCCGATGCCTCGGTCAGCTCTTGAACCAGCCCCTGCAGCAGCCCCTAGTGGAACCCCCGGGTACATTCTGGCAGGGCCAGACACAGCCTTAGTCAGTGCTGCAGTGATATACCTGGGCAGCCTGGGTCATCGTTCATACGTAGCCTCAGTGCATGTTTGAGTGCACACGTTTACAAATACTGGGAACAGTAGGAGCTGACACTGTGTTGCCTGTGTCACTTTTCCAATACAGCGATAGCTGTAGTCTCAATATGTGAGCAATGGGCATACCACACAAAGTGCACAATTTCACAGAACTGCTGCACTTCCCAAACCAATGGAAACCGCCTGCGTGGAACGCAACAGCTACTAAACCTCTCACCCTACAGCTGACTTAAGTTCAAATGATTAATGTTCCTTCTCAAGAAAGGGATTGATATTAATAGTACTTGACTTAAATTTACTGAACTACATCCATGTTATGTAAACAAAAGAAATTCAAAGAAACTTATTTGAATTATGTCTTTTTACAATAGAGAAATCACTTGTTCTTGGAAAGAGAACAATAAAGAACATTCTTGTCTCATTGACATCACTGACGGAAGGCTTAAAAAATTGTTCATATAGAGAACCATAAACAATTGCAGACATGTGCCTTATAAATAACACAGGTTACGTAAGGAGTCACCACTAAGACTAGTTACACTGCAGAGAAATGATCAGCTCCATAATCTATGATCATTCTATGAGTCATCACCACATCCATCAACTGGATCAAAATGTATGCACGCTTCTTGACAGAGTATCCCTCATCCCTGTTTCTTATGTGTATCAGATTCAATCTGAAATGTTACTAAGAGTGGACATACATGTAATGGACACAAAGCAAAACCTCAAATTCTGAAAAACAAATAAACAGTAAAATACTTGATCTAGCCATTCTTGATGAAGAAAAGTCCAAAATATATTATGAACCACCTTAGTCTCCAAAGCAGGAATTTGCACAACCATAACCAAGACCAATGAGCTTTACCTAGTCTCTCTCAGTCCCCATTATTTTGCTCTTATACTGGTGGCCTCCCCCGCAAACAAACCTAATGACTAATTTAATCAAATTAATTTAATTAATTGAATTTACAAAACAATAAACTTCCATCTATTATTGATCCATAAACTTCATGAACAAGTCTAAGTATTATTGGTTTGGCTGACTCACTTAATACCCAAAAGTGGTAGCAAATTGCTCTAAGAATAATACAGGATGAGAAGATGAACATTGTTTTCTATATATATATAATTTTATTGAATCTGGAAGAAAATACATCAAGACCCATTTGTTTGGGTATTTGGGTAAAAATAAAAATTTGTAGTCAAACCATCCAGACCCGGGGACTTTCCGAAAGCCATGCTTTTAATAGCAGAATCGAGTTCCTCTATTCTTAGGTCTACATCACAACTTTCTTTAAATTCCTTATCAATCTGCAGGATAACATCTTTTATCTTTCCAAGAAGTAGTACCATATTTGTCCGAATAAGATGATGAATAAACATCATTATAAAATGTATTTACTTCCTCAGATATAAATTTGGGGTCTGTAATGACCTCATCATCTATAATTAAACTATGAACTGGATTGTTTTCCTGTCTCCTCTTTTCTAAGTGACAAAAGTAAGCCTCTACTCTCCGTCTTCTCTCCATTTTGCACGAGATCTTACAAAAGCTCCCTTTGCTTTCATTTCATACAAACGGTCTAATTTAGCTTAAAGAGACTTTAATTATTTTTATTTTTTAATCTCCTGGAGACAATTCCTGTGTATTACAGCAGGCATTCATTTCTTGTATTAAGCTTAATTCCATCTGCTTCTGTTTTCTACTCTTTCGTTTATCAGACTAAATTGAAAGTCCCCTTGTTTTAAATTTAAAGTACTTCCACTTTCTCCCATTAGAAGTTAAGGTGACGTCATCCTTAATCTCATTAATCAAATTTCTTACTTCTTTGCAGTAATCTTCATCCCTTAAAAGGTCTGCATTAAAATTCCAATAGTCTTTTCTAAGGTTATTTATTACGGAGTCAATATATAGTCAACAAAATAAGGCAGTGGTCTGTCAATGGTGCACTGGAAATTGAAACATTAGTGGCAATGTCAATGTATTCGTCAGTAATAAGCCATTTGGGTAGATTTGGGAACTTCACTCTCCAAATATCTGTAAGGGAATTGATTCTACAGAACTCCTGAATAATATTATTGAAATGATGACTAGTATAACTAGAAGGAAACCTATCCAGCCATTCATCAGGAGCCAAGTTAAAAACCACCTCCAATTAGAAAGTCTTGTATGAAATTTTGTCTTAAAAAGTGACAACATCGGTAATACTAGAAAATAAAATATTTTGTCCAGTAGTGTTATAACCACAAACATGAACTAAAATAAGAAAAGTACCTTCAATATTAACCAGCACAGCAAGCCAATGCCCATCAAGATCACATTGAAAAGTCACAACATTCCCAAGGCAGTTGTCAAGGCATACGGCGACACCTGCTGATCGATTGGAGTCATGACTAAACAAAATAGTATCTCCCCACTGCATTTTCCAAAAAGTAGCATCCTCTTCAGTAGAGTCTCTTGCAAAAAACAAAAACAAAGTGTGACTTCTGCCCTTTACAAAACATAAATATACCTTTACGTTTTACACTGTCCTGTAGTCCCCTTGCGTTTAACGACCAAAAAGATAACCGAGACTTTCAAGAGAACATATGCCCACTGGAACTCACAGTGAACAAAACAAACGAGTTAAGCTATCACAAAAGAGTCGCAATCGGAAAAATGAAACTGCAACACTTACCAAAAAAAGTCCCTCAAAAACCACCACGATTCCCCATTTTAAAATTTTCCATCATCAGCCAAAAATCTGCTTCCCCTCGATGAAAGCAAATGGACCACGAAAGAACGCCACTTTCCCTTCAGTTCGTACTGGCGCCACAACACAATTTTTCCAAAATATAACTCTTGAGTCACCTTAAAACAGATTATGACGTCTGATGGAGTAACAGCTGTCAATTGCAAAGAATTGTACCACTACAAGAAAATCAGTGTGCCAAGTTGTGTTGAAAATGGATGGGTGGGCGTCACTGAGCCACCACTGGCAAAAGGATGAATGTACAGTCAGTACATCATTATTTTGAATAACTAACCTCTTATGTAGGCCCCTGTGTCCTGGGGGGTGGTTGGGTCAGATGAGCTTCCTCCAGAGATGCCTTCAGCAATAGGTTGCCCACTGTTTTGACTGAGGACCATCTCTTCAGCCTCTGTGAGTGGTGGTGGTGGACACCCACCTGTTTTTCAGCCCTCATCCTTTTTTCTATTGGCTATAATGGAGGTCAAATTTGTATATGTCCAGTAAGCACAAATTTAGAGACTTGTATGTATAAAGGCGTTTAAGTGTTACTTTTACCCTTTTTTTTTTGCTTAGAAAATTTCACCAACTACTAAATATATCACATGTTGAATGTAGCCACTGAATGTGGTTTAATTAGGTAGGGTAGGCTAAACATCACAATTGCTTGTAATGAAATTATACCTTACCTGTTTGATGTGTATTTTTATATTTCATCTTCAGTGGCTGCCAAGTACGTTTTGTGCCGTTAGGGTTGGACATGCATAGATATTAAACACGCACACACACATACATATATACATCGATCAGCCATAACATTATGACCACCTGCCTAATACTGTGTAGGTCCCCCTTTTGCCGCCAAAACAGCCCTGACCCATCGAGGCATGGACTCCACCAGACCTCTGAAGGTGTGCTGTGGTATCTGGCACCAAGATATTAGCAGCAGATCTGAGGTAAGTTGCAAGGTGGGGCCTCCATGGATCGGACTTGTTTGTCCAGCATATCCCACAGATGCTCGATTGGATTGAGATCTGGGGAACTTGGAGGCCAAGTCAACACCTTGAACTCGTTGTGTTCCTCAAACCAAACCTGAACTATTTTTGCTTTGTGGCAAGGTGAATTATCCCGCTGAAAGAGGCCAATGCCATCAGGGAATACCGTTGCCATAAACGGGTGTACATGGTGTGCAACAATGCTTAAGTAGTTGGTACGTGTCTTAGTAACATCCACATGAATGGCAGGCCTCAAGGTTACCCAGCAGAACATTTCCCAAAGGCCCTTCATCCAAAAACCTTTCACTGAATTACAAGAAGGGGAACCTGGCTAGTATGGTGAAGAACAAGGAATAGGTTTGTCACTTTTGCTACCGCACCTGGCACAAGATCACAAGTACATGAACTTCGCCAGCTGTGAGTGCTTTTTGACCCAAACATTTTTTTAAACTTGCCTGTTTTCTTACAGGTTTGATGTTTGCCTAAAATGGGCATGTCCCAATATCTACCTTGAAACTGATTGTGTCTCTCAGCTATAATTGGTGCTATATAGGTATTCCTCGGATATGCATTCAGTTCAAACATGTCCTTACAACTAAACATCTATTAATTGCCTTAAATCACAATCTAAATATTTCAGATTTAAAAACAACCACCCTTTCTGAAATGCACCATTTTTAAATACCTGTTATGCATCCTTGGCTGTAACGCCTAGTGGAGTTTGGGAAAACGTGACATAAAGTATACCAGATAGATTATAGTGGTGAAAAACCATGTGAACGTATGACAAGGACAAAGGAATGAAAATGATGAGAGTTTATTCATATACAATTCTCTCTCACTTCAGCAGAATCCAGTGGACTTCCCAGGAGCTATATGGAGGTGAGGAAGAAAACTGGCAACTCTGAGTACCACTGCTGCAAGCTCTATACCCGAGTGTGAACGGCCATTATGTTTAGCTTTTTTAGCCATTTAGGTTTATTGATAAGCACTTGTTAGTATTATGAAAATGAATTGTAGGCAGAAGACAGGAATTCAGTCTCTGACCCTTTTGAACTGTATGTGTGTGTCAGAGAGCATAAAAGATCACACAGTGAGCTATTTAATTTTGTTTGTTTGTTGATGAAAGGAAAGCTGCCAAGCTCATTGAGCTCATTCAACACGGGTAAGAGGGCCGCATCGTTTCATTAAAAAAAGCACTTTACGGAACGATGAAAATTTAACTTGAGCCTCCCAGACTATGGGAAACGCTCACCCAGGTGCAGGTGTAACGCACCCTACTTCAACCCACCTGGATCCAGGCTTCCACACGCCCCACTACACAGGCTCGAATTCAGAATTCTGGCTCTGTTTGTTTGTCCGGATAGGCAGCTGGCAGATCTTTCTCTGCGTTACTCTCTGGTGTGTTCTGGCAGGGTGGTCATGATGCGTTCCAAAGAGAGGAATCTGAGCATTGTAGCTCCCATGTGTCGAGCGCTGAACAGGTTTTGTGGTCTTTATGGTCGGTGGAGAATATGCCGTGGTGGCTTTGGGAGAAGACGGGCATGCTCAGCCGGGGCATGTATGCTAATCCTCATCATTCACAACAGAAAACCAGCTAGCCATGGGAGGACACTTTTTGGTTAAAGAAAAAAAGGAATTGCTCTTTTCAGTAGTTGACTTACTAACTTCGACAATTAAGATATCAGTTGCTCACCTGTAAGTTGCATCTGAATTTTAGACAAATATTTGAATATTTCATCTTATTTAGTGGACACGCCAGTTACTTTTAAAAAGACTTACTATTGTGGTTTTAGAATGAGTTCAGACACATTTGTTTTCAGGCTTAGGATGCTCATATTTCATTAGCAAGGTGATATTGATTATGAATGATTATTTCCTGGGTGTCGGGGCAGGAGTACTTGGGCTGTACCTAGTCCTTTTATTGCTATGATTAATTTTTGCCTGTAACCATATGTTTGTTGCTCTGATGCAGTTAAATTTCATCTCCAGGCTGTTCTGCAGAACACATCTGCCACTCTTTGTGTTCTGTGGGAGTTGTTGAATGTGGCAAAAGAGTTTCAGGGGAAAAGTATCCTGTACTTTTCTGTTGTACCAGATTGTAAGCAAACTACTGACGTTGGATGATATTACAATTAGACATTAGGCTACAATTGTAAATGCTAGCTGGGGATCAATCCCAAACCAGTGAGCATGGCCCAGATGGCTGTTGGCAGCTATCAACTTTAACCATCATGGTGTTGTTGAAATTGAACCAGCCCCTGCTCAGCTTTTGCACCTTATAGGAATTTGTGTATGACCTCGTATTTATTTTGGGTTTGGAAAGGCATCTTCTTGGTTCATTTAACCCTTTTGGTCCCCTTTTAGATCAGGGGGAATCTTTCAGCGGGTCTCGCTGTCCCACATTGCCGTTCCCAATGCCGATGTCCCTTAACCAGAGAAAGCAAGTTGCTCCTGGCCACCCCTACCTCCACAGGTAGTGATCCTCTCACTTGCCCATTTCTGCTCATAAACACTTGAAATAAAGAAAATCCATCTTCCTCTCTTGCCAAGTGCATGCCATGTAACCCCTTCTGTTCTCTGGTGGATGACAAGTCTTACAGGCTTCTTTGTCTTTTCGGTGCCTAGACCCTTATGCACAGTTATCTAAATGGAGGTTATGCTCTCTGGAGGTGAGTGGCCCTAATGGAGACAGCACCCTCGTTGGTCCCAGAGGGAGTGTCCACTGAGCTACAGAAAAACCTCCTCCCTCAGGGGCCAGTACTCATCGGCCCCACAAAGATGAGAACCACAGAAAAATCTATCTGTGTTTCTTTTTTTCAGTCTTATTCAGTGTGTTATTTACTTAAAAGCTTACACAGGCTAGCTGATGGAGAGGTTTGATGCTCCCTCACACTCATATTTAGTGTCAATCATCTCCAGCTCTGACTCCTCTTTTATATTGTAACTTGCATTAACCCCTTCAGACCCTGCATCCATTACAATGGACGTCACATGGAAGCTTGTATTTTTTTGCTTTTGAAAACATTTGACACCAGTTAAACCCGTTAGTCCATGGAAATGGATGCTTAACAACCAAATAAATTGCAGTATAGCTCTGCTTGTTGTCATTTTAAGAAAAATCCACCAGATTGAAAAGTAGCATGGCAGGACTTTACACCGCTGAAGTAAGCAACATGTTCAACTGTTTTATTCACATTTGTAAGTATTTGTGCCAATATTTCATAGATTTGACATAAGATATATGATTAATTAAGGTTTACTATCAATGTTTGAATTAAGTTTTTTCACAGGATTTTCTCAAATGTTACCATCCATTACAATGGACAGTGAGTTGGAAACCATGTTATTGAACTCTACAATTCTACTATACAAACGGTACATTAGAACAAGAGAATGAGTTGATAATAAATTGGAAATATTCCACATCCAGAATATAAAGTCCTTGAACTAATCGACAATTGAAATATCTCTGATGTTGATATTTTGGGGAATGATGAGGAAGATGGAGATTTTCTGCTAGATTTCCCAGAGTTGGTGAGAGTAGAAAGTCAATTTTAAGTGTTAAAAAGAAAATATTACGTGTTTACGTGTAAAATTTACATCAAGTGTCACGTGTTTACGTATGTTTATTACGTGTTTTATATATATTTATATATTTCTGCCATTTTCCATAATGCACCATTACATTCAGTGCTTATTATAAAATGTAGATGTAAAAATTATTTTTATAAGTTTTCTTTACATATTTAAAAGATCTTTGCAGTTAATTTGATTGTTTATAAGCCGTATGAAAAGATTTGGGTCAAGTAAAAATCTGTTCCAGTTTAGTTTTATCCTTTTTTGGAATTTAATTTTGTTTTTCCAAGACTTCAATAAGATTCGCTTTTTAAGAAAAATAATATGGAGGAGCACCTTTATAATTAAAATGACAAAATTAAGGATTAGTTACCCAATGTATGTGTTCAGCTATTGTGGGACACAGGTACAACACCGTTTTTTTTAACTTGTGGGGTTGTTACACCAAATTTGATGAAAGATTTGAATTCAGTTAGGGTCTGACCCTCTTCCCTGCTTGGCCTGGCTGTCCCAGTGATCGTTGATTAGTCTGCTCGTTCTTCCTCTTGCTGTCACCCGTAATGGCAGAAGTCTTCAGGAATGTGGTCTCTGGGGCTGCTTGTCCTGTCTTTTACGACTCAGCTTGCTTGGGTTCTTAAAGGCATGGATCTTCAGAATGAAGGACTCTCTGGGGTAGTTGACTGAGTGTTTCTCTGTGGTAGCCAGAAAGAAAACAAAAGTGTCCATGCTCCATCTTTTCAACCATTATTATACTCAGACCAATTTGCTACCACTGTGGGTATTATTAACCGAGTTTTTGATGAAGTTAATGGATTAATACTAAATAAAATGTATTGGTTTGACCTTGTTGTTTTACCACAATCCTATTCACACGACCCCCTAATGTGTTGTATGATCAGACATGGCTTGATCTACATTGTTTTTGAAGCCTTCAGTCAGTGATGACAATGAGACAAAATGTTCTTAATTGTTCTCTTTGGTAGAAGAAGTTTACATTGTTTCTTAATGTAAAAGGACATTAATAATATAGTTATCTTTGACTTTCTTTAATCTAGATAACATGGATGTAGTTCACAAAATTAAAATCTGTTCATTTGAATCCCTTCCTTGTGAAGGAGTATTTATCATGTGAACCAAAGTCTGCAGTTGAGTGAGATGTTAAGTAGCTGTTGTGTTCCATGCAGGCAGTTTGTTTTGGTTTGGGAAGTGCAATGATTCAGTGAAATTGTACACTGTGTGTGGTATGCCCACTGATCACATGTTGAGACTACAGCTGTCACTGTATTTGAAAAGTTACGTAGGCAACTGAGTTTCCACTCCTCTTTTCCCTCTCTCTCTACTGGGGACAGGGAACAGGGACATTGCCAGGAGGGTAAACATGTCAATTGGTTAAAGACAACTGTAAATACAGCCTAGGCTTTTTGGCATTGTTTCAAATCTGTATTGCGATAGTTCATGCTCCGACCAATTTTTGGGTAACGGTTTAAATTTTAAAAAGACCAAAATACATACCTTGTGTTTTTGACACTATGACTTGCATGATGAAAATAAATATGTTAATGTAAATATCAATTTTAGAACAATTTAAATTAACTTAGGAATGCACTACCATCAAAGAAACAAGGGAGAAGTAGCCACATTTGTTGCACTCATGTTCCATTTCAGGAGGAGCATAACCTAATGGACTAATGGATGTTTGGGGATGTTTTCCTGTTGGTATTGGGCACCCTGGGAATGCTGGTGATTTACCAGGTGCTGAAGAGGATTCAGGAGAGAGCCCACACTGAGAATTCTGTGGTGGTCATCACAGGGGTCAACTCTGCCTTGGGGAGAGGTGACATCTCACCCCCACCCTCTAACGTCCTCCATTGTGCCCAGTATTTGTAAACATGCTCAGATATGCACTGAGGCTACATATGAACGATGGCCCCAGGCTGCCCAGGTATATCACTGCAGCACTGACTATGGCTGTGTCTGGCCCTGCCAGAATGTACCCGGGGGTTCCACAAGGGGCTGCTGCAGGGGCTGGTTCGAGAGCTGACAGAGGCATCAGACAGTCAGTGGAAGGTTGGGAAAAAGAACAGTCCCTCTGTTCTGCAACATTGGCCTTAGTTATCATGTAGTTTCTCATATCATTATACTCACTCAAGGTATGAGGGTCTTATATGAGAGGGGATCATTGCAGTGATGAATTGTTCACCACACAGCTGTGTGAAAAGTTGGACTTGCTTTGTAGACCCTTTGGCCATTGTGAGTCTGTACCTTTAGCAGTGGTCCTTGGGTACCCGTTCTAATTCACACCGACCGAGAAGAAAACTCACTCCAGCTTCATCCATTCAAGACCTGAAGCCCTTGTTTCTTTGATGGTAGTGCACTTACTTTGCCACTGTTTTTTTTTTTTTTTTTTTTTCAGATTAGTTAGCATGTACTATGTTCCTTTGTCTTCACATTTCACATGAGACACAGAAAAAGTGTATTCATTTTCATATTTTCTGAACCACTGTAACAGTATTGTGCATAACATCATGGGTTGCAAACTTACACATTCCTTAGTATGTGTTATCATTTGCTGTTCCAAGATAGGCCGTTTAAAGTCGTGATTATTATTTAATAACTGTTTGCCAAGTAATAAATACTTTGGATAATAATTTGCTAAAAACAGCATATTACTGCAAGACAGCTAAGCAGCTAGACTGTTTAACGTGTGTAATGTAAACAGGAGCAATAGAGAAACATGGATCATTGTAATATAATCTATGTGAAAGAGTAACCCGGCTTCCCTGAAGCCATGGCCCAACGTCGGCGTGGACATCTGGTAGCCATCAACAGCATCCAGGGAGGATCGCCATCCCTTTCAGATCAGCCTGTAGGTACTCCAGCTGTCACTAATGGGATGTACTGTGCCTTCCACTGTTTTTTTTTATTTCTTTTTGAGGAAAAATATAACATTCCGTAATCATTTTCTTTCTGTGGAATCGTGTTTTTGGTTGCATTCAAAAAGGGTATGAGTATATATGGTGGGCAAAGTTTTATTGTTTAGTTAAAATATTTGATAGATGAATCAACTATTCTAATTTATATGTTAATTTTTTATGTAGTTTTATATTTTGGATTAGATATTTGAATGAATCTTTTACAAATAAAAGCGTAATGGTGATCAATGATATGTACAATGTGTTCATTAAGAGCAAGCAATGAATGGTTCCTAGTTTTTTGTTCTTTTTTTAAGTTTCTGTAAATATTTGAAAACGACATTCAGGAATTGTGTCTATGCTAGCTTTATTAATGGTAATGATGGACATTTTTGGTAACAAAAGGTTAGTTAGGTAACTTGCTTAGGTAACGTACTTGTTAACTCTGAGATCATGTAACAAAAAAACATTCAAACTTCAAAAGCCAGTGTTCTGACACTGTGTTATACACGTCTCAGACTTTTAACTGACTTGAGCTTCAGACTGCAATCCCCTTGCTTTGGGTGACCATTTCATTCATATTTTTCAACTTATGATTATCAGCTTATATAAGTAAACATATGATACAATTAAATATTAAGGTTTTTAATATTTATGTTTTAAATTTTTAAGAATTAAAAGAGAAGATAAACTCAAACAATGAACTCAAAATGTACTCAAAATGATGACTAATACTGTACCCTGTGGTACATGTGTTACCAGACACAATGTCCATCTCAGTAATCACAAATGACATGTAAGTAGTAAGCGTGTCTCTGAACAGAAGGATATGTCCACAGTTGCTGTTACACAATGGATTGCACAGGTCTAGTTATGGACTTTTAGCCTTCAATGAGATAATGACTTAGCAACAACCAACTCTTATCTCCCCACTTGTACCCCCAACAGACAGTGCTTCAAGGCATATTTTGATTGCCTGAGAGCTGAAATGGAACACAATGGCATTGAGGTTTTTGGTGCTCAGCCCAAGCTACATCAGAACCGACCTGTCACTCGAAGCTGGCACAAGGGGCGGGTCCAAGCGTGCAGGTAAGAGCCACTGTAGTTCAATCTGGATTCGCACTGTGCCCCTACATAAAAATTACAGAACATTTTTTTGATTTTTAATGGTGGAGAGCTACAGAGTATGTTCTCTACATATGAGAAATCAGTACAAACACACTCACAGAAAGGAATTTATGTACATAAACCTAATTCTTGGAGTGGGACCGGATGATCATACATTTCGTCATTCAACAATTTCTACTACCAAGGGTAGGAGACTGAATTAAGGAATTTGTAATGTACATCGTATTTTAGTTATGAAACATTTGAGTAATTCCTTTATTTGTATTTCGACTCTATTTCAGTTAATGAATACATTGTGCAACTACACACACCTGGCAAACTGGATGTAAATGTACTTGCTGCTTTTAGTTTAATTTCCCAAAATAGTCTTTATTAATTTTTTTAATGTGTGACACACACAGTGAGGTGTGTGTAAGCAGTAAGCTTTGGGATGATTTCTGGGTGTAGAGACAAGGAATGTGCTAGCCTGCCCGCCTGTCCAGTTAGATACTAGCTGAGTAAACCAGAACCTTATGCAGCTGAGTAACAAAGACCTCACAGACTCGCTGGTGGCGTCCGTGTATGCGTCACTCCGAGCTTTTCCTCTGCTTTGCCCACTGTGTGCCCCTCAGCCCTGGACAGGACCACAGCCGAGGGCATGGACCCCAGGGAGATGGCAATGATGGTTCCGAGGGCCCTGGGTGGCAAGAAGGAGGACATCCTGCTGGCTGGACCGCTAGCTGCACTAGCCATCGGCCTCCGCACACTTCTTCAGGCTCATGGCCTGCCGGGCCAGAAGACCATCTGGGTCTAAAGACGACTGACCTCTGGACTCCCACAGCCCCTGGGGTAGCAGGCATGAACCATTTTCTGAGTGACAGACTTGTCTGATTTTTGCCTTTTTACTCTGAGCCTGTGGCCTGATGTTTAAGGAAGTTTCCCTTGAAGACCAATAGCGAATGAGTGCAAGAAGTGTGCACCTGCAACAGACACTACTACTGCATTTTACCTTGTTGTGTATATTTCAAATGTCACTTCACACTCGTCTCTCACTACTGTTAAGTATAATTTCAGACATGCAAGTTTTTCCCACAGTCACCACAACAAAGCAAGAGGAGGGATGTCAAGGAACGTTTATTTAGTTGTGTAAACACACTACTAAAACGTCACTCTGCAGTTAATACATTACTCAGTTCTAACAATGGAATCTAGAAATGAGATATTCTCCCCTTAAGAGACTAAAAGCACACATGGAAACGAAGGGAAAATATTGTCTTGAAAGGCTAGACAGCACAACTCTGAAAAAATGAATAAAGATGGACCACTGTTAGAAAAGATGGTTTGGTTTCACTTAGATGGCTCAAGAAGGACCTAGTACCATTTTGTGTGAGCTCCGTGTAGTAGGTCCTCTTTGGGAATTTTGGAAATGTGTTTTCCCTGAAGCATTGCCCAGTGGGCAGCGTTGTCATGGTAACTGATACATCGTGGGTTTTACACAAAACTAGTGAAACACGAGCAAGAAACTGGCTCAGAATGGCTAGCTGGTGGTTTAAAAAAAAAATGAAGATCTGGTGTAGCTCCTGAACAACTTTTTTGATCGTCTAATTTTGATTGGGCGAAATAAAGGAATGTTGACAAAACGCTATGAATTTAAGATGCCTTTGTCCCATGGAAATATGGCTGTTGTGTGCTAAATTACACCTAGTTGTGTGCTGAATTTATCAGTGATACACATGTGTGCAATGCCCAAGAATGCTTATAAAGATCAGATCATTTTGTAAGATGGAGAAGGGATATCTGTGGTTTTAGGACTCAAAACTAATTGAATTATCTGCAAATAATAAAAATAATAAATTATGATTTATTCAACCTTCCAGAGGCCGTCATAAATCAATTCCAGTTTGACAACAACGGCCAGTTAAAGTTGCCAAAGGTGGTTGATTATCCCTCATGGAAGGAAAATAAAATTCTTTACTTGACTACATGTTTTGAATAACATGTTTAAGGCCCAACGAAATCCAGATTACAAATGCTGGTGGTTTGTTATTTTTATTTACAAAAACATTTTTAAAAGTTGATGCACTTGATGTACATCACCAAATACCCATATGGTGTTTATTTGTTCATTCAACAAAGAGGACAACTCTATGTCCTATAAAACTGTGGATTATAAAAACAACCACAGTTGTTGTCATTTATATTGAACACATTTGATTTCGTGCTCCAAGCTGTACAAATTCAAAATGGCACAGATTCTCAAGCTTTGAGTGCTGCATGATTAGATCTGTCAACAGGCATCAGAATGTCCAGTTAAATTAATTGGATGAGTTTTAATTATAAAACCTAGGGAGTGAAAATGAACGGGAATATTTGAGGCTAATTACTGTGGGAAAATTTTTATACAGCAGCACTGCCATTTGTAGAGTCAGACTGGAAGTCAAAACAAAAACAAAAAAACTTTTAAAAAAGGAATCGGTTTGTTATATTGGGTGACTTTGCCTAAAACATGCAGTTCAAAACTAAATTATCTTGTGCCTGTAGATGTTCACCTGTGAAAAGCACCCATATGAAATATTCCATCTGAATAAACTTACAGAATGCATGACTGTGCAAAATGACTCATGTGCATCTGATATCCTGTTGGTGGAAATATTGAACTGATCAGGAGGCGCACGCTAGCGTGAAAGATTTGAGGGGCTTCGTTTACCATTTTAAAACTATACTAAGAAAGGATGAACAGGGCTTCCAAAGAAATGTGCAGATGTTACTGGATGAACCAAATAATTGGTGAAGGTTTATTAAAATAATTTCAGGCTTAAATTTTTTACGTCCAGTAACATTTGAATGAGAATTTCTTGTTTTTGTTTATACATTTATGGCTCCATGGAAGGAAATATGACTATTTACCAACATGTTTCACATGAGGGTACAGTATGGTGGACTACAGAATAAAGAACGAAGTGTGAAGGTAGGTGTTTACAATGCAATTCTTCAGAAATGTGGTGGATTTGACATAAAATAAAAGGTAAATAAAATACGGAAAAGTGAGTTTTAAATATCCTAATGTTTAATGAAGTGGTGACTTTCTGATAAGCATTAGAGGGTACAATAAAACTACCAGAAAGGACAACAAAGGGGTCTCAGGCTGTCAATACTTATCCAACCGTCACACTCAGGATCCTCGGGACAATTTTACAGCACGGAAGGCAGGAGAAGAGCTGTGGAAATGTGTATAAGCCATCAAGTGCTCTGATGATGTCACTTACAAAGAAACGAGAAGGGAGAACCAGAAAATCCCTCTAGTTTAAAATATATCCCTCTGATCCATCCAACAACAAAAAAAGCTTGAGAAACAAAAAAATAAAATAAAATAAAACAATACTAGAGGCTGTCTTAAACGCTTTTTTTTGTTTTTTAGTCACGCCGGGTGTTTTCAGTTGCCTGTCCCCCACAACCACTCTTTTCGTTTGATTTAAATCATACAACGTAAATTTCATAGATCTTCTTGACACAGTAGGCCAGGGCAGCCAGCGCTATCGTGTTGTGGAGTCTCTTTCTGTGGATGTCGTCCTTCCTCACCAGCACCACGGGCGTGGAGGAGGTGAGTGTGTGCAGGGGGAGGCGGGAGAGTTTTTGGCTGTCGTACTCCACTTGGTACTTGCAGCACGGGTCGAACTGCCAGGAGATGCCGTAGAGGGCGGCGCAGGCCACGCTGACGGCACCGGCGGGCAGGGCCACGTAGCGCGAGCACTCCATGGGCAACGAGAGAGGCGCCAGCAGGCAGGCCGCCCCCGACAGCACCGCCGTCTTGTGCAGGCAGTTCCCCACGGCAACCCAGCGGGCCGTCTCGTCGCCGATGCGCGTGGGCTCGATCACGATGTACTTGTACTGGGCCTCCAGGGCCTGCTCCAGCTCATACTCAAACTGGTCCTGGGCATTCTCCCCGTTGTAGATCTCATGCACGATGTAGCAGTCCGTGGAGGCCATCACTCCCCTGTTCAAGGAGGTGGGGGAATTGGGAAAAGTGGGGAGAGGAAATTCCATTGTCAGCCAGAGCCAAGCAGAGAGGGAACAGGAAGAGAAAATATTTGAGAAAAGTTAATTCTATTTTCATCTACTCCTGGGCTCTTATTTCTAGTGGCACTCAAGAAGAGCTTTGCTCACAGTGGAGTGCTCAGTTTGGCACCAGAAGCATTCACTACTTTCCAAGCACCATCAGCAATTAGCGGTAAAATGAGGGGGAAAAAATCTTACTTGTGACAAAGATGCAGTTTATCTACCCCATCCACACTGAGATAAGTATGGTTCACACCTGTGCAGGCAGAATTTATCTCCTCTTCATTCTTTGTCTTGCTAAAGTGCAGAAGGCAACCCAATCCTATCTTTTCATAATTATTCTACAAGCCCAGAAAACCACACGTCTAAAATGCCTATTTCCCCAGAACCTTTCCCACTGCCCTTCAGAAACAACATGCACACCGCCATAGAGTGTCTATCATTGTTAAACAGGACTATAACCAAAGTATCAATTATGCAATTTTTGGGGGATTATACTCATTACTGCTCTGCTGCTTGAGTAAACACTTAGCACAATGTCTCTTTGGCTCACCAACCTTATTCTCAGGGAGTCCAGAAAACAGCCTGCCAAGCCCTTAGAAACAGAACCCAAGTCAACACAGATATTGGCTGTAGCTCCCTTTAACAAATAGTTGCTTTTTCTTGAACTTTGACAGCAGCATAAAAATCTGTTACCATCAGTTTTCTGCTGTTTTTTGTTGTTGTTTTGCTTTCATCAAGCATTTCCTCTTATGCTTTAGGGGAAGCGTGTAATTCATACTATAAAGAAAGTCCCAACACAGTTATGTGTACATCCTGACAATCACAATATACCAGACCCAGTAGTGGAGGCAGACATGACATGTTAGCAGTTCTCATTAGGTCCACGTTGAGGAAACCATGGTATTGTCAAATTTAAATAATTTCGCAGAATCTGTAATCAAGCGATTACCTCTCTTCAACTTACATCTTATATTTAAAAGATAGATCAAGCAATATACAGCCCTTTTATATTTCAGATTACTGAAACTAACTGAAATTGAACGGAATCTTACTTGAAGAAAAATACAGGTAACTACTGACAAAGACATGGGTTCAACTCAGCTTTTGTATTACATTCTTAAAAGAAAGATGTTTCATGTTTAGAGAAAATCTAGGCTATCTTCCATGTCATCACAAGTCCTCTAGAAAATGTGTTCGGCGAGCACACGATCTGACGTCAACTTAACTCCGTGTGCAGCTAGGAAGCAAGCAACAAGCTACCTCCATTAAGCCGCCAAAGACCTCTTTATTATTACTTCAGTTTATTTAAAGAATATCGGACACGGACTGCACTTTTTAAGCTACAGGAAACTTCTAACAAAAAGACGGCTACGTCTTATATTATCAGTTAGTTACTTTCTATATACAAACTCTGAGGCCTTACATTTAATACGTTGGTGAGATTAATCAACATACCAAAAAAGTAAAAAGTCCTTCTGAATATAACAAATGGTCAATTTAAATAAATCTGACATAATGGAACTAGCAATTAAGTCATCGTAGCGAAAATAAACATAACCTTCACTTAAGCTCGGAAGATTTAGTAAGTATAACAGGCAAAACAATTAAAACCACTTTGCTAGACCAAGGAATAC
Source organism: Hiodon alosoides (assembly GCA_025775065.1). Lineage (NCBI taxonomy): Eukaryota > Metazoa > Chordata > Actinopteri > Hiodontiformes > Hiodontidae > Hiodon > Hiodon alosoides. The sequence goes on from JAOYSI010073219.1 coordinate 17,751, forward strand.
ATAGAGTTGAACGGCAAGCAACCAACTGACATGCATAATTCTCCAAATACTCGGTTAGCGAAAAATGTTTCACCACCCTGATTTCCCTTTTACTACTTGTAAAAAAAAAAAAAATTCAACGGGTTAACATACAAAATTCTCCTTGATTTATGCTTCTTCACTTCACATACAAAAAAACCTCTAACCTAACCTAGCTAGGTACACAGGACAATAGCAAATTAAAACTATTATAAGTGACCACAGATATCGACTTAAATAGATTGAAATTATCATTATGTTTCATTTAATCTTGCAAAAAGCAAACTTTTCGAGATTTTGAGGTTTCTTGTTTATTCAGATCGTGATCTATGTTAGCCAGCTAGCTAGTCTTGGGCTAATCAAAACATTACGAGCAGAAATGCATTTTAACATTCTGAATACTGCCAAATCAGTGTTGTTTAAAAAACTAATCTGATGGAAAGGTGAAATATTTGACGGTTGTTTAAACTCGACTGCGATCCGTTTAGTACGAAAATATGGCTTGACGGGAATATTAAAGTACCACTGACCTCTCCCTGTTGACTGGGACACCGCGCCTCCTTCCCAACGTCGCCATATTGGAGACTGACTACACTGCTATGGCGTCATCAACGTGCCACAGTGCATCATTGGTAGCGTAGTCCATTGCAGGAGAGTATCGCTGCAAAGATTTAATTAATCTGCAATTTTCGAACTACGATATAATAAACTCATTAACAACGAGTCTATGTTTTAATATTGAATATGGGTTAATTAGTATATATTTATCCATTCGAAAGCCGTTAACTATTTTTCGGAGGTAAGTCTCGTCTTCCAGCGACATTTTTAAAAAACAAACTACAGTCCCCAAATTAACCATCCTGACGTCTAATATGACCAATCGAAAGCAAGGACAACACTATGGTGGTATGAGTAGGACAAACCATTCCCAAAATACGCGCAAACGCCACAAATATTAGATAACTCAAAAATAAATAAAAATTATACATATCCTGTTTAAAAAACTAACTTTATCGAGACAACTACTAAAATTTTTACTCCTATTAGTCGAGTTTTGCATACTTACTTCAGCGCATTTCAGTTACCGCAGTATCTTATTTTATCGAGCAGTCAGCTAATGGTAACACGTGCAACCTTTCCTTCCCTCTTCTCGACGTCACATTACATAACGAGCAACGTCAAAACAAATGTTTGCAATGTGTCCTATTTAACCCTTAGAGGCCACAAATGTAATTGTAAATATGTTACATTTCGGCATACTCGCATGTAATACACATACTTAAATAGCATATTTCGTTTTGTGGTAATATTTTATTTCTGTTACCTTGTTGTCCCATGGTAAAAAACATACACTTCACATCTTAACAGTCTATATCACATAACAGCTGAACCATCTCATGTTATTATTACCAGACTTTCCCTGAAAGCCATTTGCCAAAAACACTAATTGAATTAGACCCACAAGTTACGAAGGGATTAGAGTATGCATTTATTATGCTGCACTGAGTTTGAGAAAACACTTAACTGCTTTTAACAGATTAGTTTCTGGCTACTGAACGACATCCCATGGAGTGATCAATTATTGGGGGGAGAGTAGGGGCTGTCTGGCTAGCAAACAGTGCTTCTTCCTCGTTGCTTGGTTGTGATCAAGAAACGCAGTGGCATACCAAGATAATAAATTATTTGCTTTGGGGCTGAAGATCTTTTGCTATCTTTATTGGATCACAAGCTAATCAAAGCAATGCTCTTTTTGGTACTGTTATGTTCATCGGAAGAAAGCATTCACAAAAGGGCCATTTAGAATTTCCTATGACCACCATGCCTATGGGACTCAAGAGCGTGCATTATAACCCTAAAACATTTCAAACAACTTTCCAAACATAAATCAAGTTTTTGTATAGATTTATTTATTTTTAAAAAACATGAAAGTTGTCAAAAGTCTTCAGAAAAGAGGAATTTATGGTGGCATCATTCACGTCTTAAGTCCCGTTTCCAGACCGAAATGGATTTTGCATATAGGAAACAGCAGCCAACTTGAAGCCGTCTACTTCAGCTAGCTTGCGAGACACAGACATATTTTCCAAACAGACACGGTTCTGTCTCCTTTAATCTAATTACTAAATGGTGCAGATACATATCCTATCTCAAGCCTTGACTGGTGCACCTTGAAATCAATAACCAAAAGTAAATATGTAAGATGCTGTATAACTGCTGTAACAATAAACATAGGAACACAACAGTTCCTGAATTTTATACTTCTCCAGGTGTAATCCACAAAATGTACTAGAAGTGGCCGGAAGGACCTGCCCAAACTGCCCATTTTCTGCACATGCAAGTATAACACATGTCCTGCCACCATGTGCAGTAGTGAGGGAGAAAGAGAGCCATCTCTACCAATTCAATGAGACTGTGTACCACCAGCCATGTTAAAGATGACCTCTTGTATTTAGGTGAAACTTTTATCACCATACTCTCACACTTTTGTAGGAAATAATACCCCCAACAGCTATAATAAAGATCTAAGGAGCATGTCAGAGAGCAATTATGCTTTCAAGGTTCGATGCAAAAATTACCTTCAGCCTTGATGAAGGCCCTGCTTGTAGAAAGTAACTGTTGCACTCTGGTGTCACAAATAAAATTGAGAAAAATTACTTCTCTTTACAAATTTTAAGGAGGACACCAGCACTCTAGTTCCAACCACTGATTTGAACCAATCACCCGAATGTTGCTGATTAACTATGAGAACTACACTCGGCTCTCCAGAGTGCTTGCACAAGCATGGCTCAAACAAACAAACCGGGCCCTCACAATGTCTTCGGCATGAGTGCAGTGTAGCCCATGTCCAAAAGCAGCCCCTTCACCTGGCTCCACACATACAACCTTCCCTCCCGCAACCCAAATCAGACGTCCTCTGATCCATGTAGTACATTCTGGCTCTCCCTCTCCCATTGGATCAGTGATGAATATGCTCCAGGTACTGAGGCTGAGGGTTCTCTTTGACATATTTCTGGATGTACCAGCAGGTCAGGTGGGCCTTCAGGTTTTCTTCCACTACAAAATCCATGGCGGCCTTAAAAAAAAACAAAAAAAACAAAAACAACAACATTAGGCAGAATAATTTCAATAGAAATTCTTATAGATTATAGATAGAAGTCTTATAGATAGAGGTGAAAGACAAAAGGATGAGAAATAATATCCCAAGATATTTAAATACAGTGCACAAAGCTTGAATTAATTAACTAATGATATGACAACAGGCTAGGAAAACCATTTAAAATAACAGGGTAACAATCCGTTTCCTATTTAATGAAGTTTTTTTTCCTAACTTACAATATATCCAATTGTACAGGATCCTGGGACAGGATCAGCAGAGTCTATGAACACAGGGGTATTTGGGTGAGAAAACTGACAGAAGGCTGGGGGATCTCTCTTAATGTGCATACTTCTAAAAATACCACAGAAATCCATACCGCTGTTATAAAGAAGATCTACACATTGTAATAAGACAGTTTAACGTACAAACTTTGATAGTGTCCAAATCCACGGCAGTCATTTGCTAAAAACTCCAAGATCTTGTTGCACCCTCTTTTAGCTTAGATAACTTGTACACTTTTCCAGTTAACCAAAAAACATATTCCACTATCACATACACAGGAAAATGCCCAGACCCAAACACGATTACAAGTCTACCCTCCCTGCCCCCCGTAGCCAAAACGCACGTCCACTCTCAGGAGTTCTTTTCTTGCAATACTTGTCATACACTCTTACAATTCCTTGCTTTGTTCGAGATACTGTTCCATTGTTGGATTCCCCTTGAATTCCAGGGCAATAAATAAATTAAATAAATAAATTTGCCCCCGAAGCATTGGGCTGAGTAGTTCTTGGACATTATGTGGTGGTACTAATATGTCCCTCTGCTTTTGCTGGTACTTAATTGTCTAAATAGATCTTAAAATGGTCTTCTAAAAGATAACTTGCAAACAGTAGCAGCATTAACTGTGTATAATAAAAGATACATATAGAGTATTCACAAAATTATATAAAATGTATCTATTGGTATTATTTCTACATGACTATTACATGAGGAGAAAGGAAACTCTTCTTGCCAGCTGGTGATGCAACAGAAGGACGGGCATCAATATATGTAGAAAGAAAAGAGTGCCATTCTAAGGTTTCCAAGGACCTCAAGAATCAAGAAGCACACTTAGTCTTACAGTTAAGGCAAACATTAACCTTGGCACAAAGTCCAATTCAGTAAGTTCTACAGAAGTCATTTTAGGGACGGTAAAGAACATGTCTCCTGTCCCTCTTCCCACATCAATTTAACAATCTACACCTTAGACCTAAGACACTAAACTCTATGCAATTCAAACCCCTCTTTCTCAATTTTCCCTTACACCTCTCAGCCAAGGGAATATATGAGTAAATCATCAGTAAACTTACCTCGGTACTGTAAAATATATTTTAAGATATAAAACCCAAATTCCTCTTAAAACAACTTTATTTCTGAGTGACAGGAAATGTTTGTGTCATAAGTAACCCTGAAAGTTCCACAGGGGACCCCTACATGTTATTGTAAACATCACTGTCTCACATAGAATTACTGTGACCTTCGTGACTCCTGCCTACAAGTTTCTGTTCCAGGTCCTTTTCAAGTGTGGATGTCCAGCTAACAACGGAGAACAGCTGGTTTTCCGAGCCATTGCTGCCCCAGAAAAGCACAACTCCCCTTGATAAGGTAAACATTGGAACCAGATTTTTCTTTTGGCAATGTTTTGAAAAATGCATTCAGTAAATGGGGCCCCACTAGAGCAATGGGTTATGCCGACATACCCAGAAACACAAGTTCAGTCACAATAATGTACAGGCAATAACTGAAGAGAAAAAAGACAACACAAACTCTCACCGGACGGAGTAAGGATGTCATCTGACACCTCTGTGATTATGTTTATGACTGGATTTAGATGAAGAGCATTTGCTCGCTGGGACCAAGGGGCCGTGAACTGACGTAGATCACTCAATTAAGCATCTGCTCAATTTCTCACACAAGGCGGTGGCAGTTCTTACTGACACAGAGAAGAAAACATCTTTCATCCCAGTTTCTTATATTTCATGTCATATTAATCTAAACTTTACCCTAAAATCACTACGCTTTATCACAACATCAACCATGCCTTTTCTGGTTGGAAATTGAGCTGATAAAAAAAGGGATAAAATAATAGATGGTAAAAATAAGAAAAGTTTGCACTCTGATAATCTTTTATTTATTTTTGTTGATTAACAATAGAAGTGAGATTGATCGGCTGGCATAATTTCTAGGTGGGGGAAAAGTCAAGCTTTTTACTGACTCTAGGCCCTCCTCCACCTTCACTATGATGGTTTAGTTGCATGCCAGTGGTCTGTCCAGGGAAGTAACACAACAAGAGCTCCGTAAGGCGTTCCTGCCTCAACTCTATGCAATTCTATGTTGGTCACAATAGTCCAGCCCATCACTTCCTCTTAAGAGCCACTTGCATCCTACACACTATGAAATTTCTATTGTTCTTCCAGTTGAATAAATACAATCTCACGGTCAGATGTTTACGGTTATCTGTACTACAATACTGAGAACAATTCACTGACAATTCACTCCGTCAGCCAACAATAACAGTAATATAAATAATAATAGCTTCTGATGACAGGGTTCTCATCTGCAATGATAAATGCCTTTCCAGTCATTACTCTCTGGGGAGGGGGGTTGAGTTCAAAAGACAAGCAGCCCAATGGACACAGGATCCATGGCTGCTTGGCATTTGTGATATTTATACTTCCACTTTGTAGACCGAAGCAGAATTTTTCATTCTCCATTGACTAAGGACATCAGTCCTACTTGATCAATACTGAATAAACTCTGAGGATATGCATGCAAAACTGCAAGACTAAGGAAATAAACCTGTATAACAAAATGCCACACGAAAGTAAAATTTCTCCCTAGCAAGCATAAATAAGCTACATACAAGTTAAAAATAAAAAGAATTAAAAAAACAAAAAACCAGAAGATAGAAATGCAAGCAGTTTTTTCTACTATTCTCCATCTCTCGTGCACATACATACAGTACAAAGGGCTCTGCAATTGTGAGTTTTGGTCGTAAACGAGCCTAAAAAAAATCTAGTGCGATTATACTTAGCACCGGATGTGACAAGCAATTCATATCTGTTTGTGACCAGCAGACTGAAAAGAAATAAACTTAGCATGCTTGGTTCATCATTACAAGTCCACAATATTGCGCTGATGTAGAGAGGCTGCTAAGTTGCAGCACATGCAAACCAACCGCAGCAAACTGTATGTGGTCTGGTAGAAGTCCATTCATTTCAATAGGAGGCCGCCCCCCGTGCTGCCATACACACAGTTTGCGTTGCTGTACGCTCTCAGAAAAGGAAGTCGGTAAACCACCAAAGCGTTTACGGGATAGCAAGAAGAAAACGGTTACATTGACTTGAAAAATAAATTCAATGCAGTTTGGTTTTATATGTAGCATGCCATTATTATTTCTGTTTTCATTCAGAATAAAGTTATTATTATTATTATTATTCTCCTCCATATAGGACGCCTAGTTAAGTAACAATGTTTTGTCACAACGGATATTTCTGAAATATTTTTATTTTAAGCAGGGGATACAGTATTGACATTTTGCAGACACTCTTATTCAGTTTGATGTACAAAAGTGCAGGTTAGTGGTTAACGTGTAATATCCGATACTAAGCTAACCTATTGACGAGAACTGCAAGAAGGTGAAAACCCTAGTGCTACAAAGGAGATAACACAACACAAATACGCAAAATAATCACAACAAGCATAAAAATATAGCAGTCAGTTCTTGCAGGGAGATTCGAGATTGTGGTGTAAGATTATTTAAGAGTGAACTTTATGCGGTATATAGGATAAATTGGCTTGAAATATAGGTTAGTGCTTTGTGCCGTATCCATGCTGGGTTAGGTTCCGGCACCCCGGGATCTTCATTTGGATAGGTGAAAATGAATGAAGGAATGTACAGGCTAGTTTTACTACTACAAAGAGACAAAAGTGGAGGAGGCTTATTCTTTTGTTGGTGGACACCAGCGCCAGGCAACTGCTGCTGCCGTGTGGTCATGGAACTATGCCTGTTCGGAGAGTTCTGAAGTCACTTTCGCCTGTACAGGGGCAAGGATGGAGACGACCGTGTATCCTCCTCCATCTTGTGTGATTCTCAATGTGCTGATATGGCACATGAATTCCATTTTAAAATACCATACAGCAAAATACAGGACAGCGTTAGTGTGAGACTGTGCTTGTGGCGCAGGTTTGTTATTTAGCTAGCTCGCTCAACAAGCAGGGACCTTTCGATTGTATATGAACAATGAAGCAAATTAGAAGCTCCACTGATGTTAGTAAACATTCCCTACAAAGAACAACAGTCCTGCAATCAACTACAGTAATAAATATGTAATTGTGTTGTATTGTAATTAAATAACTATTTTGCATACTATGAAAAATAGTAGAGTAATTGGGGAACATGCAATTCCATCTAACAAGTTTCATTGCATTTCCATGGTTTCATTGTTATAATACAAATGTGCTTAAACCTGTCATGCAGGGAATGATGGTGTTGGCATATTTAGGCTAGAGTTGGTCATTCTAAACCTTTCAAGAAATTAGCCTAAAACTTTGTGAGTGTGGCCTAATATATTTTTTTTTTTTTAAGAGTAAAGCCCTGCCATTAGTGACTTACAAGCAGCACATACATGCACACAAAATTTGACCGCAATCCGGTTGATAGCTTCTATGTACCCAAAACATTTAGCATATAAGAAACCAAATTTTTTTCATCAATAATGCTGCAGTTGTGCCTTAGGTAGGCTCCGCCCACACTAAAACCCCAATCCCACATACCTTTGCCAAGTGTTTGGCGATCCCTCTTCCTCTGTAAGCGTCAGGTACTTCAGTGTGCTGCAAGTCCACAGTCCTCTTACCTACGTACTCATACAGAAGGACCGCGCGGTCGTGGGAGCCTGGAACATAAGAGAAAGGAGAGCACAGTCCACCCTTGTCCATCATCACTCCAACACATTCAAGTTGAGACACTAACCCCCCCCCCCAATTTGGAGCAGTTGACAATTCCACTCTGCATCTGAATACACTAAAAAATGAACTGTATACTTGTGTATCCTACACTGAATAGGCAATCATGTATAAGCACATCCGTCTGTAATTTCACAATATATAATTGATAGTTTTAACACAGACGTTTCCTCTTAAGTCAGTTTCCCTGGTGTCTATATCACCAAGCCATTACTGCCCATTCTCTGCAATATGCAAATCTGAGTTCATCACGTCATGGTCTGACCACTGTCCTGTTCTCTTTAGCAGAACGCCAAATAAAGCACTGAAGTAGGCTAAAAAGTCACCTGTCCACATCCTCACACAATTCAAACATACCATCATTGTTTAGTTAATGGTAAATAGAAAAAAGAAATCTGTTATAAAATTATATATTTAAATTTGTACATTAGATGTGATTTTCAAACATCCTCAATGATTAATGGACACAAACATGCCATGAATATGTCCATTGATGTATAACAGCAGACAATTTTGAAATAGCAAGCTTGTGATTTCAAAGTTAACAGCTGCAAACAAAATATTTACCCACTTCAATTTCAAGCTGCACGTATTTTTACAAATCAAAAGAGCAGTCAATTACCTAGAAGTTAACTCTGTTATTAAAGTTTTGGTTCCCTCTACAAAACAGCTGAAACTAAACAAAGACAAACCTAAAACACAGCATAGGCATCTGACAAAATAAAACACAATAAAAGAAAACTTTTGTCTCTGTACAACTTGCCTATGTTCAAAAGATCTTCTTAGTGATCCAGACAGTGGCCAGTGGTCATATACATATCTTCCACTGTAAAGCTGTAAATTGCCTAAATCATACCTTAATTAAGTTTTGTCCACACCAGATTTTAGGGGGGTGTATATGTGCCCAAACCCTTGCACTGTACGGCCTTGTCTTTATCCTTTAAATTGTGTACTACAGAACTGATGTGGCAAGACGTGTCACAGATACAATCTGATTCAGACAACAATCAAGCTACCTCTACCTGTGCACAATATCCAGTAATAATGCATAAGTTCCAGAAAAACACTTCCATCAACTGGAAATTCAATTTAAAAGGATATTCGAATATGTATACTTACAGCTTTTCAGGTAAAAATTTAAAGAAATATTTTTTCTATTGGGAGCTCTCCTTTGACTTTTTACTTATTTGAGTCAAGAGCCTACATTAAGTTTTGTAACTTGAAGTGGAGCCCAATTGATTTTTCCAGCATCGAAATAAGTAGTTCCAAACAGCAGCTTATTAAAACATTTGAGTAAAAAAAAAATACTTTACACTTTAATATTTTACCTGTTACTTAGCTGTGATATCGTTGACTTGTTGGTAAAGGTGCCAAATCCTTCCACCTTCAGCACCAGAGGATAAACTATGACAATAAACACAATAATAGGAAAGTGCAACCTAATTGTACTCAAATTGACCACCTAACATGTATTCCCGACCTGTTTATGAACCATGATGGTACGATTTTTTACACGCAAGACTCCTGGGTTATTGCAGGGTTGGGTGCTAGTCGGTAACGTACGGGAATAACTAATTTTTCACTGTATCTCAACACAGTTGTTGTTTTTCGGGCAAAACAAATTAATTCCACTTTCAATGAACTACGGCATTTCCGAAATCTAGCTTGAAAGGTTACAAACACATGCGACTAACTATCGCTTCGCGACCCGGAGGCCCCTGACCGCTTCACACCAATCTATCCAAAATAATGATTTTAACATGGTTTTCGTTCAGTGCTAAATACTTAGATATTTTTGTCCAGTACCAATGCTAAATATATTCATTTAACAAATGTTCTGCAGTTCAGTTTGATGAAAACCAGCTACGATACCACAGTCGATGTAGGCATCAGGAAGTAAAAACAAGCTTTTAAAATATATAAACGTATAGATATCTTTATCAGACGATAACGCAAATCAGCTGGCTAGTCAGATACCGTACGATGGTATCAGACTAGTTAGCAACTTAGCAACTTAGCTAGTGATCCCCGTTTAAACTATGCAAGCAATAATTTAAGTATGATTTGACGACATTCCAAAATACAACTGCGTTTGGCATGCCAGATACGTTTGATGGATAGTTCAAGCGAGGGAAAAAAACAATTCGCTATAGAACCATCGTTAACGTGTAGTTAGCCCAGAGCCATCCAAGAATACATTTGGTCAGATATTATTTATTCTTAATTCTCAATTACAACGAACTGAGCATGCCTATATCATCGAAATTATTCGGAAAACAAAAGGTGCGGAGGAGGAAATAGTAGTAGCTATGAAAGTGCACTTTCACCGCGATCTCAATACTTTACCGTTTAGTCTGATAGTGAACTGCCGCCGTTTCCTGTCGTGTTCCACTGCGATCGGAGTGCCGAGTTCTAGAACGTTCATCTGTGCCGCTTGGGCCATTCTTTTTCGATATTCCCAAAATGACCGTACTTAATTAGCAGGTACCATGAAAACAGCAGGGTTGCAGAAAGCGTTCATATCCATGTAGCTGACGGGGAGGAACGAACGTTCAACATAACACTCCATCCCCTGGAAATCAGCTGTAAGGTCTCGTGGGTACAGCTAACCAATCATAGCCAATATTAGGTGTTTTGGATCGCAGCGTTCTCTTTTAGGAGGCGTGGTTAAACTTAAAATGCAATTGCACCTCACAGCCGCCGAGAGTGTCATTGTGACAGGTCCCAACTTTGCAAACATAGTTTATAAATGCTAGTAAAAGCAGCGGATAACTAATTATAAAATTTCTTTAAAAATTATTTGTTTGTTTTAAATACTTTTTTGTAATGATTTTGTATTCCTGCCATAGTTCCTGCTGTTATTAGCAGATCTTGTTTTTATTTTAATTCAATGGCCATAAAACCTGATCCCGGAGGATCCCTGTGTTTTCATGCAGATTGATCAGAGAAAACTTGTTTTACCTGGTATCCCTAGCACCCCTGAATCAACCTCTGAGATATAGAAGATGGGCTGAAAAGGCCAAAGGGCATCTGATTGGATACAAACTAGCTGAGCAGGGCTGCTGCTAGTGTCCACAGTTCTCAATGCAATGCACAGTTCAGCACAGCACAAATGCCTTCTTCCCAGCCAGCTCACTTGGCATTAGCAAAATTTAATTTTTTACTTTCATTTTCCCTGCATGCTCAGCTGAGTGCAGTGGATAGAGCAGTCGTTCCCAAACCCCAGGTAACTACAGTCGTGAGGACGAAAAAAAGCAATAACTTTTTTATTTGGTTCGTTTTGGAACCACTGGGAAAAAAGCTCAGACACAGGGTGGTATCTTCGATTTGTCTTCTGTCCACTGTTAAGAACTTTATTTAACTATCAACACTGGATAAACCAGTCAGGCTTTGTACCCTTTGTGATTTTTGTATTTTGTAAATATAGACCACTGTGTGACTTGTGGTGGTGTTGATGGGTGGATTCCAGCTTCACATAAATTGTCAACCATTCACAAACAGATACGTTTTTACCTACCAAGCAGGGCATTGGACGTCAATAACCTCATTTGCAAATCTGATTAATGAAAAAACAGAATAGTATTATGTCTCACATGAAGGCTCGTTAACTTTTCTTTCCCGAAGATTTATAAGTAAGTGTTTTTCAAAGCAAGTTTATTTCAAAGCAGTAGAACGGTATTTTTTATATCGTACTTTGTACTCAGCGTAACATCCTGATAAAAAACAAGATGCACACGAAGGTTTTAAAGACTGACGACTTCTACCCTAGTTTTATGGATGGCCGACATCTGGTAATACATCACTTTTACTATTGCCTGAAATACTATCTCGGTATTCTCGTTTCCTTAAACTTCCACCAAAGCAAGATAAAATCTAGGTGCTCAAAATACGTAGAAACAAACGTCACGAACTTCGACTGGGGTGGCAACTTTCTGGAAATAACCCGAGACTTTGCAAATCCTATTACCGGCCACACAAGAATCAGGAAAATGGGTTGGTAGTAGCCTGACTCTGATAGAATTATATCCCGCTTGTCTTCTCATGTATCCAATTGGGTAGTGCATCCTATTTCTCTCGCTTTCCTATTTGTGGACTTCTGCACTGCGTGAGTGGATGACGTAATTCATTAAACTTCCAGTCTGCGTGAGAGTAGCCTACGAACAAAGTCGTGCAACTACCTTGTACGCCGACGCTGTGGTTATTGGTCTCTTGTTGTTATTTTTTATACTTGCCAAATTCTTACCGGAACTTTGCAGAAGCCTCTCCAGATATTGCATGATATAGTCAATAACAGCTACGTTGCACCAGTTTTAAGTTAATTTATCGTATTGCTTTCTTCTGGTCGAAGAAACGAAGATCAGTGCAACCTTTTTAGTCCTACAATTTAAAGATTTATCTCTTTGTTTGTTTTTTTGCATAAGAGTTTGGTGAGTCATTTGATGGTTAGTTTGTTACGCAGTATTTTATTTATGGGTCTCTAGCTAGGAAGTTTGGAACATATACATTTTTCAGCTAGCTACGTTTGTTTTATGTGCAACTTCTGGGTGCAGTCAGCCGTTCCAAAAGGCTCGCAGTGATTCGGGAGTCAACATGTCAGTGTCCAAAGGTACGGGTAAGTGATACTTATTTACCGAAGACGAATAGTAATTGATTATTTTATTAACATAAAACATTGACTAAATCACTGTGTCAAAATCGTAGCCTACGACTTTGCAAGTCATATTATATCGATGTATTAGTTATGTTAGCCACCTACTTGCTAACATTTAACGTTAGTCAAACACCCTCCCCTTTTGATTAATGTTTTCCGTGGGAAGAAATGGTGCATTACTTTAACGGTAGCTTAGAAAGTATTAGCCTTTCAAAACCTTTCAGGTAGCTGTTTTTGATTAGCTAAAAAACCCGAGCCGTTCGTCTTTTACTGGCAGACGTAATTATTCTACAATGTATACAATTGTTACTTTTTTATTTGTCAGATGTCGATAGAGCGTCCTTTTTTAATTATGAAAAGAGGACGCGAATAGTGTTTGGGATTGTTTTAAGATATTTATTTTTTCTTTTTCCATTACTGGTTGGCTGGCTAGCTACATGTGTTCCCCATAATAAGGAAGAACGTATCCGGAAAGATTGAGAAACGGTGAATGAATGGTGTTAATGACGTGATCTTTCTGGGTGAGATTACTTCTGGTGCTAATAGATAGATGTTTTTTTTCATTCTGTTTCAACAGTTTAAACAATACTACATAATCTCCCTGTGTTGATTGTATTTGGCCTAAATACAAATCAACACAAATCATTTGTCATCATCCTATTTAAGTAATTTGTGCAGAAAAAGTAATATTCGTTTTTTAAAGGTATTATTGAATTTACACGCATCTATTTTGATGCAATTGAAGAAAATACAACTTAAATTTATAAGATAATTAAACATTCTTAAATTGCCCTGTTAGCATTGATTAATCAAATAGTCGCAAAGACTGAAGTTGTCCTAGTCGAGAAGATTTGAATTGGCAGGTTGAGATTTTTTGATCAGAACCAGAATGTGCATGTAAGTTTTAAAATCACTTGCTGTTATTTTTCTATAATGTCGTGAACTGATATTTATTTATTGCAGACACTATATTCTCTTTTCTTTATCGTCATTGGGACAATCAAGTTTCCCATTTTGTGGCAGATAACGTATTGTTTGTTTTCAAGGAATTTTATCTAGGAAAAATGAATTCTTGTCATTGTAACATTATCTTTGACTGACAATTACTTTTTATTCTAAACCAATTTTCATTTTATTAATCTTCTAACAATTGATTTTCAGTCTGAATTGCAATTATTGATTTAAATAATTATTGATACTGAATTATTGATTAAATTAAGGTATACATTTTGTATTTGTCCAGTTATAATTTTTTAGCATTTGTGGTGTTATAAAATTAAGTTCTGTTTCCTAAATTTATGATAGCTTTCAATTCTTATTTGAGCTACATTTCATCACACCTATATACAAACTGAGCTGAAGCTCAGGATATATGTTGCTGGGGAAATCTATTACTTCACTGGTATCTACTTTGCGACAAATTGAAAGTGTTTCATATGCTGTTAACTCTACTTTTTAACTCTTGCATTGAGCAACCCCTTCCTTAATGTGCCAATTTCAGCACAAATCTGTTAAGTTTGAAATAAGATGTTTTGAATGTTTTAGAATATTCAGGTCAGTGTGTAGCCCTCCTGTGGCAAGGGGTAATGTGAAGGTGGGAAGATTCCTGCTCTCCAGACAGACAGAGAGGAAAGAGTGAGTTTTTATTGTATTTTATGATATCAGTTTGAGAGTGCCGTCTTCTGTTCCCCTCGAGCGACAGATGGCTCATGCAGAGAGAAGAGGGGCTCAGCGCGAGTTCTGGGTCATAAAAGTTCACTAATGTATGAAGAAGGCAAAGGGCAGGGCAGGTAGTAAATGGCAGGAAAAAAATGTAAATGAAAGCTTTGACCCATGGTTGAGGTCTGCTTTTTGTCAAGGACTACAATATAATGCGGTTGCCAAAGTGCTTTTTGGTCCTAGGGAAAAATTTGACTTTTGTCCCCTTGCAGTTTCTGAGGTAATGAAGTCAGTTGCTGCATGGGTTTAAAAAAAAAAAAGACCCCCTCCCCATAAACGAATCTGCATTGAGTTCATAGTGCGACTCTTTGGGATTCTTAGGATGTACTGTGATTTAAAAAGGAAGTAGGCCTATTTTTTCAGCTGTGCTGAAATGTATAGAGCATTGGACCAGACCAGACCCCTTATACCTTGGTTGTAACTCGGTCAGGATTGAGCCTCCACAAGTGAGTTTCAGATCTTGTGAGACATGAAAAGAAGCTCAATGAACCTTCATGCAGCTGTCTGTGGAGCTTATGACCAAGACTGTGTCTGGTTTGAAGCAGTTGGGGATGTAAAATCAGAGTCTGGACACACAGTCCTCCATGGGCTACATTGGCTGGCTTGTTTCCTCTTGCAGGTGCCATCGCCTGTGCTGCCGTTGCCATGAGTCATAATCTGTGGAGTACCACAGACCGTACTGCACAAATAAAACAAACATGGGCCGGTAAATGCACTTCCTGTTGACTTTTTTCCTTTCTGGTCTCTTTTTCACTGATTGGGTGACGGCGTGTGGTCATAGTAACCAAATCGGAGAGTGCTGTAAAAGGCAGACCTAGGACTGTGTGACTCGGCCCTTGTTTGCATGTGGGTGGCTGGGTGGGCGGGCGCTGGTAAATCCACGTGCCTATGTGACAGACATCGGGGAACTGTCGAATAGAAGTTGCCTGTGCTTTGGAGTTGAAAACACTTGGCCTCCTATTGAACAATGAGCTCACTGTGCTAGGTGTGGGTCTGGAACCTCTGAATTTTAGTGCCAATTTTTCTTATCCTTTGATAGTGCTTATTTATTAGCATGGGAGGGTTTCTTTCAAAAGAAAGCCCTTTGTAGAAGAGCTAGTCCCACGCTGTGCTGTGGAGAAGACGGGCTTCTCTCTTGGCTTCTGTTTGAAAACAGAAGCCACTTTGCCCCTGGCCATCGCTATACTTTGTCCATCTGCCCGGGTGCTCATGTCTCAGTTGGGCTGCAACACGATCAGGTCATCCCTGTTTCAAAGAGAAACGGCCGCAGGATCTGGACGGACGGACTGTGCTGTGTTTCTTGCTCCCACACCTGCCCCCCCTAAATTGTTACTGGTGTTGTCATTGCTTGATCGATGTTGCCACCTTGTTGAAAGGGTTTGGAAAAGCTTAGCGGTGTGTGGTGTCTGCTGAATTGCTTATAAAAGACAGGCTTCAGGACGGCTTTCTTTTTTTCTTTAATATCACACTTAACGTTTGATCAGTTCTTTTTTAAAACGGTTTTTCTTTCGTTTTTATGAAAACGCATTGCCCAAGTAATGATGGCAGCCACAAAAAAGCCCAGAGCCTCTGGACTGAGTTTCATATCAGAGGTGGCACCTTAATTTATAAAAAAATTTACGCCTTTCTTCGTAATGCACCTCAGATGGTGAAACTGAATCCGGCCTGTGGCAACCCCTTCTTGGTATGATCAAGGACGCTCTTTGGCCCCCTCTTCTCGTAAGGCAGCCCTCCAACTTCCTGTGCTGAGGTCACAGCCCTGAGATACGCCCTGCCATTGTTCACGTGAGCACATTCAACACAGCCTGTTAACCAGGAGTTAAAACTGACTTTCAGCGACAATAGAGCTGCACACAGCTGGAATCCGGACAGAGAAGTGAATAGCATAGATCACTGTGCTGTTGCTTAATATTGAATCTGCAAAAACAGATATTTTCCACTCTTTTTTGCTTCAAGGCTTTTGTGACTAATCTGTGCACACTTCCTCATAGAGGTTTCACTCTTCGCACCTCGAATTCATGGAGAAAAGAGAAGGTAAACGCACAGGTTTTCATTTGTTACTTCAGTTTTGTGCGTCAGATAAATGGGAGGAAATGGAAATGCAGTGGCTGTGAAGGAAACTAACCGTGTTTAGCAAACTCCCTACAAGCAGCGAGGGGAAAGTGTGCAAACTGTGCAGCTAATGCCGCTGCAAACTCTGCTGTCATGAGAACCAGGCAAATCATTTCATTTAGTTTTTAGAGTTTTGTTACAAGTATTGACAAAGGAATCCTGGGTTGTCACTATTCTTGGAACTCTTTCTCTGGCAACAGATCTTAACCCAGGGGGTTTTGCACCGAGATGCGTATGGCTACATGAATATGACAGGGTTCGCCTGTTGAAATTTCAGCTTGCGGTGAACAGAGAACTGGTCATATCCCGTCGGTTTGACTGACCGGAAATGCTTGCACATGCCTACATTGGAACAGTTGGAGTAGGGCGAGTTTTCTTTACCTGGCTGCACGGGTGCCCATGTTTCCTCTGCACTCGTGGATGTGGCCCTCGCAGCTGGCTCAGACCTGGGCTGATTTTGTGTGTGCCCTACCAGAAAGTGTGGAGGCCCTCGTAGCAGCGTAGGCCAGCGAATGGCACCAGGCCAAGTGACGGCGCGATGAGCACATGTGCATGTGAACCTAATGACTGGGGATGATCTTCAGGAAGGCTTACTCATAACAGTGCTGACAGCCTTACTGTTGGTTCCTTTCCTTCTGAGAATTGGAAATTAATCTTTTCTTGCTACTTTTTTTCCCCAGCTGTGTCATAACCAGTTTCCGTATCTATAGTTTTGCATGTTGGCCAATCTTTTTGTGGCGATGCCAGAGGTGTTGCGGGAGCCTTGCCAGTAAATGCAGACTTCTGTGATTGGCGCGTACCTGCAGTTTGCTGCCAAAGGGGCTAGGGGCCAGAAATGACTGACGCCACAGAGCTTTCCTGGACAGTCTCACTGTGCTCCAGGGGGCCAAAGTTTATTTACCATTGGCTATTTACTCAATTATTGGAATAGTAAGGATGTAAGTCGCGTATCTGGGCCTTAATGAGACACGTGACACGAATTTGAGACTTCACTTTTTCATTAGTAGATGCTGTTGATACTTCTTTCCTGGAAAAGGGTCTCCCTGCTGTCATTTTATCTAGATTCCTCAGCTCTGGAATAATGTGTGAAATTTCAGTCAGACGTGGCCTCCGAGCATTGATAGTTAAACGTCTCAAGTAAACCAAATCGCTCCTACACTCCCAAATCGCTCCCTACTTTACACAGTCTTTGCCTCTTTCCCTGTTGCACAGCTATGCGCTTCAGCGAGTCACTACATGAAGTGCACATGTCTGCAGCAAGCCGAGCCTGGTTATCTGCATTTTGAGTGGCTTTGTTTTGCAGTCACCTTGTAGGAGAAATATTCCAGTCAAAACCCAGAGGAGGGCAGAATTCTAACCTTTTACTGTCTCCGTGTAATTCATGCTGAAAGCATGCTTTCTAAAAATAGAGATTCTGAAACTGTGCGTACTAAAATGACTGTACTACAAAATGCTTGATTGTGGAACACTGCAATGCTGGGCGTGCCTTAAAGTCAGCTTGCTTTCACTTCTCCAGGAAAAGAAGTGCTCTGTCTTTTTGCAAGGTGGTCTTTTTAGATCTTCTAGATGCATCCTGCCTCTGTGACCTCCCCGAGTGGGCTTTGTGCCACAGTCAGCTTAATTGTGCCACACAAGCCCACACTGCATGGACCAGTACTTGGGGGGGGGGGGGGAGGGAATGTTGCTTTGACAGCGGCTCACATGAGCAATGCTGTCAGAGAATAATGCTGTCTGTCTAGTCCACTCCTCTGTTAGTTGACTTTGGCATGGCTGACATGTAGAAACTGTGACTAAACTCTCCTACATTCTGTATAGTGTGAGCCATAAGGAAGTTCATTTTTTAAGTGTGTGTCTTTTGTCTCTTAAGGCTGAGCTTGTTTTTATCATTGACCCTGTCTTATGCTCACTCTAACAAACAGACGGAAATCATAACATTGCTGCTTAATTCCACGCTACCTTGCAATCAGAGATCCCTAGCTCTTGATGACTTGAATAGAAAGTGCTGACCTTTGTACCCATGAGGGGACTAGCAGTGCAAGTTGCTCCAGTTTCCGTTTGGCCTGTGCGGCGAGGCTGCAGCCCAGCCCTGTAGTAACACAGGAGTGCCAAGCTATAAGAGCAAGCACAGCTGGAGCTGGAGCTAGGAGCTCCAGCTTTTTCTTCTGGAAATGGAACGTGTTGCTGGGGCTCCATACTTATATATAGAAGCAAGGATCATCATCATCATGTTTTATGGAAAATGTTGGCAGGGGCACCTGGAACTTCCTCCAGCCATGCCCGTAGATATCATTGTTTGGGAGGGTAAACAGAGGCGGTTGGTAGCTTGGTGGAATCGTGCTTAGTGAACTGTAATACCCTCAGCGGGGGGGGGGGGGCGGGCCCCCCGCCCGCCCGCCCACGCGAGCCGAAGCAATGGAGGGGGATTGAGGGGTG
>JAOYSI010073219.1:36791-54541 GCA_025775065.1 Hiodon alosoides
TTTTGGGTGGGTTAACCGTGGGGGTGGGTCGCTGGGTGGAATCGTGCTTTGTGAACTGTTATACCCTCTGGGCCCCCCCCCCCCCCCTTCTCCAGCCCAGCGGTATTCAGCATTCAGCTTCTTCCCTATCTAAATTTACTGAGTTTACAAGCTCTGCACTCGACACTCTCTCTGACATTAGCTTTCACCTGTAAGTAAACTAGACGGTAAAATAAGAATAGGTCCTTACATACAGGGCAATTTTTTTATTTTTATTTGTATCATCCTGTAAGTCTTAAATAAATAAAAAATAACCCTCAACTTTAAAAAAATGTTTTATTCTCAGCTGTTGTGTCTGTGATGACGCTCTGTTTAGTTCTTGTTTGGGTATTAATACTAATTTACTGCAGACCCTTGCTCAGGCTTTAGAGCACCTAGGTTGGGCCTCTTAAGTCTCAGTTCCAAGGGGGCTGCTTGTCACAAAGGAGAAAGCGTCTCATTTCACTTTGGTCCAACATTAGACTGGAAATCCCCTTTGGGAAGGAAATCTGGGGGTGTGCAAAACTGGAATGTGCTTTCATCCCCCTAATGTGAGTCAGTTATGAAAGTGTTTTGTAATCTACGTCTGAAGATCTTAACGAATAGCGGTCTCCCCACCACCCACTATACGCGCGACCATTGATATGTCTTTGGTCTAATTGCTCACATTGACTGACAGCACGTGTAAACCGCCTGGTGCACTGCCGAAATCGGACGTGCAGGAGCTGTATTTGGCAAGCTACATGAAAACGAAAAAACATTCAAAATAATTATAGCTAGCTAAGCTTATGCCACTTTCAAGCTACTTAAAAAAATAAAATGATGATAAATAAAAAATCACATTTTCAGGATTCAAATCTTTCTAAACGTTTCCAATAGAAAACCATTTTTAATGAAGTATTGCCCGATATAAAGATTCTTTGAAATGCTTTTTTGCTGTATGACAGTATGTATAGGTGTATAATTAATTAATTTTATCCTTAATTAGGATTTTTTTCCAGTTGCTTGTGCTTTGTTACATATAGAAGTAAAATGTCCTTCAAAATAATATTTAATATAATAATGTATAAAATATAGCATGCCTCTAAGTAAACATTGGCCCAGTTCTGCGTAGTGGTATTAAGGGACTTCTTGATCATAGTAACTCGCAGTAGACTCTCAGAAGGCTCATACAGGTACATTTATGGGTAATGTTTGCTTCGGTTTGCAGAGTTCCCAAAGGAACGTAAACCTTTTCCATGTCCTCATTACCCCACATAAAGGCCCAGCCTTCCTGCTGCCACTGTTCATTGCTTTTCCTGTTTTCTGAAAAACGTAGCTAGCTACAGCAGCGTTGCTACTATCCAACACTGCAGGATTTCTGATTCCTCAAGTTTTGCAGAAATTATATTCTGTGTTTGTGGACAGGGAAGAAGAAAAAGCCTGCACTCAAGATCCCAGATGAAGTCTTCAAGCTGAAGGAGCCAAACCCTGTGTAAGCCTATCTGTACTGCTTTGGCCAGCTAGATTATATCACTTTATGAGTTCTATGCAATGAGGTGGGGATATTCTTCTGCACCTGTTGGCGACCATCTTGCATCCCTTTATGGGTTTTCCTCAGTTGTTTATTTCATTCGCATATGATTGGAATGTTTCCAACTCTACAAGGGCACCCTTCTGACCTGTTTATTGTTGTTGTTATCTAGGCCACCTCGAAATCTGGACTCAAGGACCTTCATTACAATTGGAGACAAAGTGAGTACTTGCCCTGCAATGTCAGTGTAACTTTTAAAGCAGTGGAGATGAACCGACAGATGTGTGGGCCGTGACTCCTGGGGTAGAGCTAGCAGCATCAGCCTCACTGTGCCTGCCGTGTCAACTGAGGTCAAATGTCATCATTGACCTGATGTGTGCTCTCTCTCTCTCTCTCTGCCTTTGCATGTCAACAATGGCATCAGCAGGGCTGCCCAGTGAGCGTCTGTGTTGTTGAGCTTGCTGCTCTTACTCATTACCCACACGGTTTAGCTGCTGGCGACCGGGTTCCGTCTTAGGCCAGAAAGCCGCGGAGGCGTTGGCCACAGGAGCGCTGTCCTCCGTCAGCCTACTGAAGTCACTCATTTACAGAAGACGGCCTTTCTGAGGGGCTGAACGTAGGGGATCTAACACCTTATTAAACCCTCCTGGCCACCGGGAATGCAGCTAGCCCTCCAGTTGTGTTGGTGGTGAAGACGGCGTACTTTGGTGTGGTATTGGTTGTGGTTGCTCTGGTTATGTTCAGTTTGACTCTTTTTCATCTAATGAAAGTATGAGTGTTGTTTGTGTTTCAAGGCCTTAAGTAATTAACTGTGAAATCGCGGCGACCACTGGCATGACCATGTTAGATGCTCTTTTAAAACTGGGTCATAGGGTCTTAGAGGAAAGTATTTCATATATTTAAAAAATGTGTTAATTGAGTTGGTATTTATCTGATATTCTGTGTAATTAAAAACATGATCGTATTTGTTTCCAAAAAAAGTATGGAAGCATTATAGGAGTATTTGTATTATGAACAATTAAATGTGTAAACTCAATTCCTATCCCTACAATGCATGCAATGGGCAAGTTATAAATAACCATTTAAGAGAGAACATCTAGGTCTCGGTAGAAAACAACTGTGTATTTACATATACAACTGTTGTCTTTAGAGTATATCTGTACCATTGCATTGATGTCTCTTCCTATAAATCAGACACCTAATGGTGATTTATTGGTTGTGTAGGTGGGTGATGAATTTCACCAAAGTTAACATCAGTTTAGGTGTGACACTTTGTGTCAATGTAAATCTGGTCTGTCTATTAGCTTTGTTTTAAGTCCTTTTCAGTAAGCGTTCATTTAGGGTTTGTATAAAATTCTTCATCCTGGCTTTGTTTATACTACCCAGGCTGGCTTAAACGCAGTCTTATGGAGGTCTAGTCTTTTGTGGAGGTTGCGGTCCGGAACAGATGGGTGGGTGGTGGTCTCTGGAAGTACCTTGTTCATTTTCTAATGTCTGTTATCTCATTATCTTAAAACTGTCCCCCTCAGTTCTATTTATGTAAATGTATTTCTTTTTAATTCTGATGCCCGGTTTGTCAAATGATGTGTGTGTCTGAAGTCTCAGACTGAAGGTGGTGCAGCCCAAGACAATAACAAATCATTGACCCTGCTGCTTTATCTTTGTCTCCTCAATGCCACAAATACGTTTATCAGGGGCTGCTGAATGTCATCTTGCCTACACAAATATGGATGAGTTCAAGGAGGCCTGACGCAGAACGTTAGAAAAAACTTGTATCAAAAGCTGCTGCCTGTCTGGCTGATGGTATTGAAACGGTGTTTATTGTAGAACAGTATCAGCAAATGGGTAATTTAAGTTTAAAACACCTGGGCATGACCTTGCTTCATAACTCACAAGTGTCTGGGATGGGAAATTGTCCAAAACTGCTACTGAAAAATTCCCAAGAATTTAGATATGCGATTACAGCTGGGGTCTTTCACCCTTGGTTCTGGTAAGGCCGTGAAGTATGTCATGCAAGCACGTCTGCTCAGCCTTGTAGTGTCGTAACTTGCCGTAAGCGCTGAATGTAAGATTTTCCTCTCTGGATGCGTAACATCTCAGTCCAGTGGTGCAGATTCCAGGCAGTCTTAGTCTCAGTGGACAACATGACGACGCCAGCAGTTGTGATACTCGTGTTTTTATCAGGACTGTAAGGAATGTTTTGCTGGTCTCACCTTTTTTGCTAAGTTTTTGCTAAGTCAAACAAGTCAAAGGCTTTATTGTCGTTCTTCTGCATACTAGTATACATCTGAACAAAATGTCGTAAGCATACTGTCATTAAGACTTCATGAAGCATGGATCATGCCTGTATCAGTAGGACCATACCATTTTATAAAACATTTACAAGAGATTTTACATTTGATGACAATGAATATAATTGTGATTGCATCGATTTAAAGAGATGTATTTGAAGTGTAATGTAAAAATCACATTTTTATCAGTTTTATGGTACAGTTTTTGTTCTTGGCATGTATGCAAAAATCACTACTTCTCCGTCATGCGGTGTTAATGACGGATAGTAGATGCTTGACATCATTACATTTGGCTATTTTGCCTTGTGCGGAAGACTGTGGTCTTATCGCTGGATGTGTAATACAGACTCCACTCCTTACACCCCTACCATTCTTTCCCTGTACCACAGAATTTCGAGGTACAGGCTGATGACCTGGTGTCACTGTCCGAGCTAGGCCGCGGGGCTTACGGCGTGGTGGAGAGGGTGCGACACGCTCAGAGTGGGACCATCATGGCTGTCAAGGTAAGAGATGTACTGATGTGCCTGGCTGTCTCAACTCCGCTTTGATTGCTGTGCTCATACGTACCATTCCAATCATAAGATTCTTGCAGGTTGTACAATTTCTTATAGATTTAAAGCACAAGGATGTTCCATATTGACGTGTACAACGCTAAATGGAACAATGGAAAACCTAGAAATTTTACAAATTGCAAATTTTAAATAATTTATGCTGCTATTAGTACATGGAAATCTAACGCATTGAACAGTTAATTCAACCAGAATTAAGACCTGTGGATATAAATCCTTCCTGTGAGATACGCTCTTGTTTACTTGGAGCCTCTTGTATCAAAATTTTTTTTTTTTTAATGACTACAACTCACTCACCCAGTGGTTTTGTTTCCAGTGAACTCTTTGTGTTTTGTTTGACTTGAGCAGCCTCCGGTCTAGGGTTGTGATACAGCGGAAAAATCACGCTGTCGCACTCGAAGCAGAACAGCTAAGCAAATGGCAGAACACACATTCCTTTCCTCCACTTCCTCAACAAGCAGTGCTTGTTATTAATTTTGTTTATTTAAAAAAAAAAAAAGACACTAAAAGTAATTTAAGGATGTTTTCCCATTAATAATGTGGACAGTTCTTGGAAACTCGTGTGATATACAGTATGCTCTTTGTGTTTGCCAGGGATTGTTATTTCCTGACTACAGTTAAATGATGAGGCATGTCTTCTCTCCAACCAGGGATTTTCCCCGATATTTGGCCTTTTATCTTTCGACTAAAGCTGATTTTCACGTTTCACATCTTGGGTAGTGCTGCATCCACTGAAGAACCTCTCACAGCTATTGCTGCCAGCCCTAGCTAGCAAATAGGCTGCCTGACTTTTGTTATGTAAATAAATGGTGACGGTGACGTTTAATACAACTTCTCCCTTTGCAAAAGAACCTGCAAAACGAGACACGAGTTGCCACAAACATTCCACACGTCACTAACGTATACAATGGAACAATGTGCAGATATTTCCACAGAGGTAACCCTTGAGCTGACTTAGCCAGCTTCCTTGCTGCTCTCTTGTGCTTTTCCTTAACATGTTGTCTCTACGGAGATCCGGGGGCTGGACTCCATTACTCCTCCTGTAAACACAAATGTCTGGGGTAGGAAATTATCCAGAACTGCTGCGGAAAAATTTCCAGGGAATTTGATATGTGCATACCGCTGTGGACTCCCACCCTTAGTTCTGCCTTGCGAGAAGTGTTGCGGTAGTGTGTCCTGCAGGCATGCCTTGGTGTAACGCTTTAACTTGAGGGCTGGAGTAGGCCACCCTTACATTTGTGGGTTAGTAAAATGGAATGTGTGTCATGCAACTGTTGCTCAAAGATTGGGATTGTTTCTGCGCAGAGGATAAGAGCCACATTCAACACTCAGGAGCAGAAGAGGTTACTTATGGACCTGGACATCTCTATGAGGACAGTGGACTGCCCTTACACTGTGACATTCTATGGGGCTCTCTTTAGAGAGGTGAGGAAAACCTGCGACCTCATTCTGATCTGAGCTGGGCCATTGCGTGCTAAACTCGTCTATCACAGGTTCTGTTGACTTTGGTGATGGAGCACTGCTTTACATTTGCAGTCAGTCACACATCTCTCTCTCACAACTGCTCTCCACCTCAGGGCGATGTCTGGATTTGCATGGAGCTGATGGACACTTCGCTGGACAAGTTTTACAAAAAAGTCATTGATAAGGGGAAGAAGATCCCGGAGGATATCCTGGGGAAAATGGCCGTTTCTGTGAGTGTCGGCTTGTTTTTACTCTAAACGGATCTCTTATACTGTCTGTGTGCCGAACCTTAGCACTGAGGAGGGACACTTTTAAACAGATAAAACTATGTACAATGCTAAATTCTGCCTGTTGAATCTTATCTATTCCCTCATAGTACTATAAGATCATAACTCACCTCTTCCCTCATTTTATTTCCTAGATTGTCAAAGCGTTAGAACACTTGCATAGTAAACTGCAGGTTATTCATAGAGGTAAGTAGTGACCCCTACTGTTGCTTTAGTTTCTCGCAGTTTCTTAAATGCAGTGAACATTGCAGGATGTGTTGCAAAATCTGTTTTATGCTTTTAGAGACATTGCGTCCATTAAAAAAATAAAGTACACCTGATGCAGGTGTATCACTGTGCTTGTTTTGTTCATAATATAAGACGTTGATGTATGGAATAGTTGGTGACTGAAATTCGGTTTTCTTTGTGTTAGATGTGAAGCCCTCAAATGTCCTCATCAACAATGAGGGCCATGTGAAGATGTGCGACTTCGGGATCAGCGGGTACCTGGTGGACTCTGTGGCCAAGACCCTGGATGCGGGCTGCAAGCCTTACATGGCGGTGAGCTGATGTGCCCTCAGATTCCTGCCTGCAGTTTGACCTGCCCAGTTGAGGAACATGTAATATAGAGGCGATGTAGTTGTTGATATAAATTCAGGAACATTGATCTGGGGTTGCAGGGTGCAGGTGCGCTGCCTTTCTCTTTTGCCCTCTGCTTGCCTTTAATTGGCATATGCTTCACCTGGCATGCGTGACCCTCTCCTGTTCTGTGTGCCCAGCCGGAGAGGATCAACCCAGAGCTGAGCCAGAGAGGGTACAACGTCAAATCGGACGTGTGGAGCCTGGGTATCACACTGGTGAGTCGCCTTTAAGGCTTTTGTAGGGTGTGGGGCCAAAGGAGGGAAATACACGTGTGTAATACAGCAGCTAATGGCAATGTTTTAATTGAGTTAAGGCAATTGAGTTAATTCCTGCTTGAATCTATCAGTCTCTAATATGATAAAATGGGTTCGATGAAAACTGCGACAACTTTTAGCTGGAACTCCATATACGTGCAAGCACCACGCCGATGCACAGACCCACCCACAAAATATAAAGCTGTTTTGTAGTGATAACAGAATTCTGAACCCCAACCCACCCGTTACAACTGTATTGTTAGCAGCGAGCTTGGATATGAATTTGTGTGAGATTTATTTGGGTCTGCGAGCTCTGTTAATTTATTTTACTACTTTAGGCATTACTAGCTTACTTTGAAGAAAGAAAAAATGGCATACTGCATTGATTTGCATCGGTATACTGCAGAACTTATGACTATTAAAAGGGCCTCTCAGATATACTCAGAATACAGTCATGCCTGTCCACACATTGTAAAACATCTGTAGTCATAAACGAAAGTGGGCTTGTTTCAAACAGTAATTCTGAAACCAGATCAAGCCCAAAGGTACAATGAGAACGCTTACTCTACTGTTGGCCACAGAATTCAATTTAAATGTTGCATAGACATTTACCAATTGTGAAAAAGGCTTACATGGCATCTTCTCAGTTTTCTCTTGTGATGACCTGTGTCCCTGTGTGTCCCTGTGTGTCCCTGTGTGTCCCTGTGTGTCCCTGTGTGTCCCTGTGTGTCCACGTGTGTCCACGTGTGTGTGCACCTGTGCCTGTGCCTGTGCCTGGTCCTCTCTCTCAGATTGAGTTGGCCATCCTTCGCTTCCCGTACGAGTCGTGGGGCACACCTTTCCAGCAGCTGAAGCAGGTGGTGGAGGAGCAGTCCCCGGTGCTGCCTGCAGACCGCTTCTCTAAGGAGTTTGTGGACTTCACAGCCCACTGGTGAGACCACTAGTTTGGGTCGGGGACTGGGATAGTGGTCCATTCTATAAAACAGAACAACAGCATGGATTTTGTATTCGCCAACGTGTTGCACAGGTTTTCAAGCACAAACGTATTGTATAATGACAGTTAATTTCAATAATCAAATTGCCAATGTTTTTAATATTTGTAGCTTGAAAAAGAATCCAGGCGAAAGGTTGAATTACCTCGAACTGATGGTAAGTTTATTTTTTATTTTTATTTTTTTTAAACTCACTTTCAATTACATGTCCACCTTGCATAGGAAAGGAGGTTCTGTAAAGAAGCGTTTGGCCACTTTACTCAGCTCTGTTTCTCTTGTGCAGGAACACGCTTTCTTCAAGATGCATGAGCTCAAGGACTCTGACGTAGCCTCCTTTGTGACAGAAATTCTCGATGACAGACAGAATTGACCCTGCCTTATCCCTCTCCCACTACTGATTTTTGTTTACCACCGAAGTGTCAATTATTCTCCTTAGATCGATGTTTAAGATGGGTTAGTTCTGATTGTCATGGAGACAATTCTGACATATGGTGGATTGAACTCCATGGCAGTGTTTTTTATTTTATGTTTTGAGCAGAAGTGTATCTATCTTATGGTACACGTACAGATACGAGCCAATATGCTAGTATCTTTTAGTACTGGTACTAGTATTTACTCAGAGGATTTGGATAAAAATATGATCTCACATGATTCATGAAACCTAAAGAGCTAATACCAGCTGAGGTGAAGCAATAGCACCAGCCTTGTCACAGCCATATGATCTTCATGTCCAAATAAATTGTTTAGTTCAGTTGGTTGTTCTGTGTACTTAAGATCACCAGGAGCTTTTAATTGGCTGCTTTACTCAATGCGTTTTGTGTGTATATAAATATGTCCTTGAATAACTTGCTGAATGTACGTGGAGAGAGAGAGAAGGGGAGGGAATTTATTTCCAGTGTTTTCAAAGGTTGCCTTTATTTATCTGAACCTGTTTGCAGAGTGGCCTTGTGTGCAACATGGCCACATTGAGAGGATGCCATTTTCACAGATGTCTGTTGGCTTTTGTAGTTTCTTAGTGACTACACTCCCAAGTCATCAGTGCCATAAGTAATCAACAGGAGAGTGTGCATCTTAACAGGGGGGGTAAAAGCCCAGAGGGGGGAGCATTTTTGAGAATGGAGTATTCATATTCTTTCATAATATAAATGCCTTGAACATTGTGAATAACACTGACATTTGTCCGAAAGACATGTCTGTTCCTGAAAGCTCTGTACACTTTACAGTTAACTATAACGATTTATTTTAAATGCCCTGTCCATTTCAGTCAGATCCCCAGTTTCCATTTTATCCTTCACACAAAAATCATTCGTATTAACTTCAATTTAACCTTTTCTGTATTTGAGGGGGAGAAGGTTCTCAGTCTCCCCGTATTAAGATCTCTAGTCCTAAGGCTCCCCTGGCTAATGGCAGTATTAATTAGACACCCCAGGATGCAATGGAATGCCCACTCTCCTGTCTGCTATTTTTGTCAGTGTATTTATTTTGATTTGGTTTTAGCATTATCCCCACTGTTGTATCGTTAATCTGACACGCCGCTTCAGCCAGCAGATGGCTGAATGACAACTTTATTTAATTTTTTCCCTGGCAGATGCAGTAAAAAACTTGCTCCAATGGGTTGTCAAATATGGCCCCTTTTTATTTTATTTTTATTTTTTTTAACTTGATTAAATGTCTGTTTTACTGTGTGAACTTGATCTGCTATTATAGTCATCATTATTATTATTATTATTATTATTATTATTATTATCATTATTATAGATATGAATTTCATTGTAAAGAGTTGTGCTGTGGGGCTTTGCTGGGGCAGTGGGGCTGTTTCTCCTAGTCCCCTCCAGACAGCAGGAGGCTCCACTTCCTGGCAAGGACCCTCTCACTGCTGTTGCCACCCCAAGTAACCTGCAGGCAAAGATCTCTGTTCCCTCAGCTTGGTCACGCTCTGCGCCTTGTGCCTGTTGCTGGGGAGGAGTTGGCTTTAGGGGGATCCTAGTGGATCTGGCTTCTCTTACGGCTTGAAACCGTCATCCAGATGTGAGCCGGGGACTTGTGTATGTTTGGGTTAGGGTTGTTGCCGTCCGAGCGTGTCTGTTTGGTGGCTATAGTTAAGATGCTTTTTAATTAGATCATCTATATATGTACGTATATGAAATGATAAAATACAGTTGCCAAATAAAATGGTTTTGATGGATTTGTTCAAAATGGCTGGGATTTTTTTTTTTTTTTACATCAATATTCTGAAATTGGTAGTAATTTTTGCCTTTGCACACGATATGCCAACCTGTTTTCTAACTCTGACTAATTACCCAACGTTCTTTCAGCTGCAGAAACTGAACCAGTTAAGGAAAGCGGTAGAAGTTACTTGATCCTAAGTAAGACTTAATTGTGTGTCTTTTACATTTGTTTTGTAATCTTTATATTTAGTGAAATAAGTTTAAGTTTTTAGTGGTTTGCTCATATCTTCAAGGAAACGTGCAAGAAAGAGTGATTGGCAGAACTGGACTGGAGTCACTTTCTCATCTGCATAGGTGCCACAGACCACACGTTTCCTGTCTGGTTAGGTACAGACAGCACACAGAACTTGCGCGGCTTACTTGCACTGTTTTGCTGACAGTGGAAACTCTGTTTCATCAAAACCCTGCGTTACAGAAGGGGGGAATTTTGTAATAGTAAATGTCTTAGGTTTACAATCCTTGTTCTTCTAGCCATTTCATAAGATCAAACAAGAAGGATTACACTGGTGTTTAAGCTGCATATCCTTCACAGTATGTGACGGTTCCAACGCCGCAAGAGGGCGCTGCAAAACCACTAAAACCAGAGGTCCACTTTAAAACCCACCAGTGCGACATACAGATAAAACATGCATAGCAGTTTAGAAACTGCATTTCCTGCAGCTGAACACACATTTAATTAAGTGAATCTGTGTAAGTATCACTAAATCCAGAACCTTCAGCTAAGAAAAAACATACAGGTTATATATATTATATTCTATATATAGAATATGTGGCTGCTAAAAAGAATTTTGCTCAGCTGTGCTACCTTTACTTTTGTAATAGGTTTTTTTAAATTCATTTTTTAAAGGAGTCTGCCAGCAAACTGGGCTAGCAAGCAGACAGACATAATGATAAGTATATATTGAGCATAGTCGGCCCAGCTCTCAGATGGATAAAACAGGTGAAATCATTTCACATTTTATACAATCTGCCATCAGGTTATATAAAAGAATTCAGAGCAAGGCCAATTAAACCCGTATCTGAGTAAGGTCTCAGAGATGGGTAATGAAGGCAAGAAATAAACCAGCGAATCTGCTTTGACCCCGTTGCCTTGGCTCTGATGGATGAACGTCTTATCTCGACCAAGCTAGTTCTCAGCTGTCACCTCCTGTTTACGTAACAGGAGAGCCCCCGTCCCTGTGTTCCTGGTAAGTGCTGAGTGGGATTTATATTCTCTGTGCTGGCTGGCTGGCTCCTCACACACAAATTAGTGTCTTTGAAGGATCTTGGCAGGCTCTGCCGAAGATTCCAAAATGCGCAGGTTGGCTGTCATCAATTTTAAATGCTGTGGAAAGGAGGAGAGGCTTTACGTAGAAGGTGTGCATATTCACTTGCCTCCCTTAGGGAGAAGAAGGTAAGCACCGATCAGTTGCAGGGCGATGATGCGGTCGTTATGGATCCAATTCTGGGAGGCGGAGAATAGGGAGGAGTCGAATGTTTCAGAGGTCACAGGTCACCCCTCAGCAGCTTTACACTCTTTCTCAATGAGCTTGACCGGCCCTCCGTTGTTGGGGTTCCTGCCAGGGCCTTTGGGGTGTTTTGACACTCCGGAGGACATAGTGACAGGTTTCTGGTTTCCCCATCACAATGCCGATACAAGTAACGCGCCCATCACGGAAAGAACGATAGGCAGCATCATCATGTTAAACGTGGGAGAGATGAGCTTTGGCAGGGCTGCCTCAGGAGGCGACAAGGGCAAGGACGGGTGCTGCAGTCTATCCTGCAATCCAAATAAAATCTATATCAATTTAAAAAAAATATATACATATATATTGAATATCTCTTTGAGACAAGCTAATATAGATCTGTAGATGCTAGCAACTTTGGACACTTAAATATACAATATACTTTAGTATCACATCCAATTTTGCATTAAATATAAACCAATATAAATATAAACCTGATAAGTGTTGCATTTGTCACTGAGTTTAGATGCTGCGGACAGCAGTGTGTGTCAGGAAGCGTGAGCTATTGTTTTGCGTTCTGTTTCCCCCAAAGCCACACTACTGTGCATAGAGCACACTAGCACACTTACGGATTTTAATTCCTCCTGAGGCTTCATCCTCCTTTGAGTAAGTTCTTCAATGTCACTGTTACCTTTGGCTCGCTCAGAGGGGATACTGTGCTTCATCTGCTTCATCTATTTTCGAGAACTGTACTGCCTCCAACTGGGTCTAGATAGTGATCACACTTAGGCACTCATTTCACAGTTACAAATTCGCCTTAATTGCATTTGAAGTTTGAAGTTGAACCGTTGACTTATTTCACCAAAGATACATAAATTAGCCGTTTGTGGGATTCAGTGTTTTGGGTTTATAATAATCTCAATAGATTGTTTTACTTAGATTTGATGGCTGTGATTTCCTTACATGATGCATTTATATCAGTTTTTCTCATAAGCGTTCTCCATATCAGTTTTTGACCTTCAGTTCAATTGTACACATCTCTTTTTGGTCCTGTTTAATTTAAATACATTTTTATTTTGTCTTATTGCCACTGTGTTTTATAAATTTGCTACCTGTTCAGTTTGAATTACTCCATGACTATGATATCTTTTATACTTCTCCTAGAATTGCTAGACGATCAAATGCACTTTGATGGATTTTTATTATGTCAATATTAAGTCAGATTTAAAACATTAAATAGTCAGACACATAACAACAACGTTTCCCTAAAGAACATTACTGTATATATGGCCTAAGATGTTTAGAGGGAGGATTAACGTCTCAATTTAAGTTTTTGGGGAGGATAACTGCTGCATGTCAGATACAAAAAAAACGACAACCTCAAATAACATAACAACCCCACAAGAGCTATACACATAGGATGAGGCACAGGTGTTAAAACATGGATTTTGCGCTTTGTCCAACAGAACTTTGGCAGCAGCCATAGAAAAAGGCCTTTCCTGTTCTCAGTTGCCCATACCTAGGATCAGTTACGCTCTTGGAAAGGTCAAACATATAAAAATACGAATAATACAATGTGGCCCCCTCCAATAAGTGGGCGAAACATCTGTTGTTGATATCACAGCGGATCGTCGTGGGGGGCGGGGGGTGAGTGACAGGAACCCCCCGCACCACCAGGACAGATCAGGGGTTTCAGCGAAAGACACAAACTGGGGACCAGCCAAGAGAAAGGGTAGCAGGACAGAAAACGGGATACAGAGCGGGTGGGAGAGTTGACTTCACCGCATTGAATGAAACACAGTGAAACTATTTTTAACAATCAATTTCGCAGATATGAGAATATGGTAAAGAGAGAGAGAGAGAGAGGGGAAGAGGTAGAGGGTGAGAAATACACCAGATGGCAAGGGCCTTGGTACACCTTTGAGGGCTCCAACATGGTTGCTGGCCTTTAATCAAGGTGGAGCGAACAAATTAAAGGCGAAATTAACACAAGCACAGAGGTGGATATGAAGCACCTAGTTTACAAAGTATATTGTTCCCTTTCAAATGCGAAATAGAAACCATGCCTAATGGACTATTTTCCTTTAAGAACCTGACTGTAATCTTATAAAATGCAATTGCCATGACAGTTCTCTCTTTTTTCTCTAGACATCCCAGCTGAGCAAATTGAGGCTGAGTACTATTTTCAGTATCCCCTTTCTTACTCTCAAACTGCTTGAGAAAATTCAAAACCATACTAAGACTATTGTTTTGTGTGACCTCTAACTTTGCAAGAGAAAGTTTAATGGTTTATTTGTATGTGAATGTGCTAGCTAGCTTGCGCAGCTGTGAAAGCTGCTTGCTTCGCCCCTCCCAGGTCTAGATCACTCGTTAAACGTAGTCATTTAGTCTTAACATTAATTTTACTTCATTCATTTTTATGTCTCAGCATTGTTTTATTTTTGGTGCATTTTCAGTGTTGTATTTTCTTTATCACAGGAAGCACAGATTTTAGAGTCAAGCCTGGGTCGCTAAAATCTTGGTTAGTCTCCCAAGAGAGAGAGACACACCTAAAGCGCTCTAAGAAGGCGAGGGGTGTTTGCTGACCTTGCACCAACACCGCAGGCGGCTCAGAAAGTATTTGCCCAGTTAGCCGGCCAGTGGGCCCCTCCAGAGGTTTCACCCTTAACCTATGGTCCTTCCAGTTGGGCTAAGCAGTAGTTGTCATGGGAAGGTCATTACACCAATTTCCTAACCTGGACCAACATGTTGCTTTTTTCCACCAAAGGCGAAGCAGCGGACCTAGGTGCTGTCCCATCACCCAAAATAATCTACACTACTTGGCCCAGTACACCCATGACTCAACCTGATAACTGCCATGAGTTTTCTCGTTGTCCGTCTTCAAGGGTCTAGTTCAGACGCAGGTTGCAAACATCTTTAGGTCGCAAGTGTGCTGTTTAACAGGTGCAAGGGGTTTTATTTAAAGTACCTTCAGGTGCCGAAGGGACAACATTTTTAGATTGATTTTCGATCTTAGGCTAGTCAAAATCTCAAGATTTTGACTATGAAGCAGCTGTCTTAGTCCATCCGTCCAGATCTCTGGTTTACAATGGTGGATCTGTAGGATGCTTGCTTCCACATAATTGGGGCAAAGACTGTTTTTTTGAGTTTGCCTTCCAAGGGCAAAGCTACACGTTCTGTCTTCTGCCAA
This sequence comes from Hiodon alosoides, assembly GCA_025775065.1. Taxonomy (NCBI): domain Eukaryota; kingdom Metazoa; phylum Chordata; class Actinopteri; order Hiodontiformes; family Hiodontidae; genus Hiodon; species Hiodon alosoides. The sequence continues at coordinate 51,664 of JAOYSI010073219.1, forward strand.
AGTGCTGGATTTGATTGTGGATATCCTGAGACTCTAGGTTATCAGGATTTTCTCAGGAATTATATGAACTACTGTTGCCAAAATTAGCATAGCAAAATACGCAACATGTTACCAAATATCTTTTCAGATCCACTCACAGAGCCACCCAGAAACAACTCAGGTAGCTCAAATACCTATGAAGGGATGAAGACTGCTCTCTCACGGAACTACGGACTGCAGTAACTTAAAAAAAGTCCTTAAAAAGAGACTCAGGGTTTCTGGGTGTGGAGGTGTTAGTGCACTTTTGGCCAGCGGGTTCGCTCAATGTGTTCCCCCAAATAGTGTTGCTCTCACTCTGCCGGGAGATCAGTCAGGAGCAGAGCAGCATCCTGCTGTGAGCACCATCGCTGAGATCTTCTACCCAGGAAGAACTTTGTATCCAATTTACAGACCTTGACAAAAGCTTCAAAAGCAAAGCTCATAAATGCATTGCAGGCATCGACTGTTACCAGAGCTTAGTTGCTCTTTAAGCATGGAAGATCCCTGTAGTGACCCTGAAGCCTAATTCAGATCTACCTAAGATGGTTTCATCCTTCCATATTAACCAGTCTGTGGACCTGGAAGCCTTCTGTCCACCGCCTTTTCAGATGGTCAGAGAGCGTCTCCTTCACATACTTCACATCCTTCACCCAGTGAGACTGTTTGCGTATTATGAAGGGAGAATAGAGAGAACGGAAAGCTTAGCCTAGACTGAACAGCTGTTCATCTGTTACTGATCTCAGCCGCAGAGCCAAGCTCTGTCCAAGTTGAGGCTGTCCCAGGGGGCTCAGTGTGACTGTAAAGATCGTGTATCAGATTAGCAAGTTACCTCCGCCTGAAAAGATCACTAGCCACTCCACGAGAGGGCAGGCCCCATCTAGAGGCTATGTCCTTATCCGCATTGCAGGAGTCTGGGCAACACACAGTCACACATTCACCAGGGTCTATCAGTTGAACATTCTGGACGCACAATGCCCTGGATTTTGGAAAAGAGTGCTGAGGGTGCCCTCTAGGGCCCTCCTGTGAGCTTATTTGGGCTTATGGGTAATGTTTCTCTCTTCTCGTAGACAGCCATACGGCTATCCTCAGTCATTAATTAGTGAAGGTTCATACTTTGTATTTGAAAAGGAACGTTGGGTTATTACCAGAACCGTGATTCCATGAAATAGAAATATTAACCATAAGTATTTAAGGCCGCAGCGAAAAAATAGAAAGAACTGTCATGGGGACCGCATTTTATAAAATTGCAGTCACATGATACTAGCACTTTTGTGTAATTTGGCGCACTGCTCAGAATTCTTCTTAAAGAAAAAAGAAGAATTCTTAAAGGTTCTTAAAGGAGAATAAAACATTAGAGATAGTTAATGATTCAATTTCAGGGAACCACCATTCTGGTAATAACCCAAACTTTCCAATACACTCACTGACCCATCTATAAGTCCATTAACAAAAGTTTGCGCATCACACATTTGATTTTAGACTAGCTGTCAATTCAATTCATTGATAAGGCACTTGACACAAATAACCAAGTGAGATAATCAATCAGAAATAACTTGAAAGTGACAAAAGTAATTGGCATCCACCATTGTTTATTCCATATTTAATAGAACTGATTTTGTTTTTCAACATAATATTGTATAATAAAATAAATGAAAATTACATGGACAATAATGATGGGACCCTCAACTTAATATATTGTGGCACAACCTTTAGATGCAATCACTGCAATCAACCATTTTCTGTAGCTCTCAGAGACTTCTGCACTGTTAACTGGTAGTTTGGGCCGCACTTCCTGAGCAAACTGCTCCAGCTGTCTCAGGCTGCAAGTTTTAGCTTTTTCCATAGATGTTCGATGGGATTCAGATCAGGACTCGTGGAAGGCCACTTCTTTGGTGCTTTTAGCTGTGTGTTTTGGGTCATTGTCCTGTTGGAGGACCCATGACCTGTGACTGAGACACAGGGTTTCTGACACTGGGCAGGATGTTTCGCACCAGAATGCCTTGATAGTCTTGAGGTTTCATTGTGCCCTGAACAGATTCAAGGCACCCTGTGCCAGGCGCAGCAAAGCAGTCCCAAAACATAACCGAGCCTCCTCCATGTTTCACTGTAGGTATGGTGTTCTGTTCTTTGAAAGCTTCATTTTTTCATCTGCGAACAAAGCTGATGTGACTTGCTAAAAAGCTCCAGTTTTGACTCATCTGTCCAAAGGACATTCTCCCAGAAGGATTGTGGCATGTCAATGTGCATTTTAGCAAATTCCAGTCTGGCTTTTTTTATGTTTTTCTTTCAAAAGGGAACTCCTGGGTCTTCTTCCATGGAGTCCACTTTCACTCAAAAAGCAACGGATGGGCCGTGGCCGTGCCCAGAGAGGTTGGCTACAGTTCCGTGGACCTTGAACTTCTTAATAATATTTGCAACTGTTGTCACAGGAACATCAAGCATCAAGTCTTGTACCTTTACCATGCTTGTCTATTATTTTCTTTCTGATCTCCTCAGACGACTCCTTTGCTTTCTCTGGTCCATGTTCAGTGTGGTGCACACAATGATACCAAACGGCAGTGACTACTTTCCTCCATTTAAATAGGTTGAATGACTAATTACAAGATTGAAGAAATGTGTGATACTAATAAAAAAATCAAATTAGTTTGGAATATCACTATAATCCAAATATTTATTATCTTTTCTAAGGGGTACCAACGAATGTGTCCAGGCCATTTTAGATTATCTTTGTAGAATGAGCAATAATTCTTCTCTTTCCACGGCTTCTTTGCTTTATTCTACAACATACCAAAGGTATGCAAGTATACAGGATGCAAAAGCTTTAAATTGAATCACTTTTCAGGAGGAATGAAGCATTATT
>JAOYSI010073220.1:0-20264 GCA_025775065.1 Hiodon alosoides
AGAACTTTCCTATCGTTCCCTGCACTATGCGGGCCGTCTCCCTGCCCACTGCGGTCCTGGGTCAAGGGCGGGTGGGGTTGGGGGGATTGTGGGTGGGGAGCTGTAATGGAAAGGGTAAAGAGAAGGAGGCAACTGCTCTTCGCATGATCCTTGACCTAGACTGACTGTCCGAGAAGTTGGCCATCGCTGAGGTGAGGTAAGAGAGGGATATTACCTACGCCTGTGTGCGTGTGCGTGTTATTTAATGGAAGCATCTTGACACTGGCTGTATCACAGATTACCGTTCAGTTTGCCGTATTGCGGGGAGGGCAGATGGTGTTCTTACAGCTGGTAGTGGGGTGTGTGTGTGGAAATCTTGGGTGACAGGTTTAGCACTGAGTGAATAGTCACCAGTGTCTCTTTACATTGTCAGGTTCAAGCAATTTGAAATTTGACTATAAGCTATCGGGCTCAACCTGCAGTCCTGGAAACCACAGGGTTTCACCCCATAAGTATTAAACTTGAGTCACACATCTGGTGTTTCCTGATGCAGATTAGATGGTAACTGAGAGGTAGTTTGCGAACCTGTAGACACTGCGGCCAATCAGACTTTCTGTTTGTGAGCCAATGAGGTGGGTTTATGGAAATCATAACAATGTCCTGTAAGAGGTGCTGTTAACAGCAGCCCGTGCACACAGCCAGTGTATGATGTGTGGGTGGAGGCTGTTGTGGTGGCTGAGCGGACCAATCAGAATTTGCAGAGTTTCAGGAACCAACGATACAGAAACCTCTCGCACCAGGTCCTGGTCCTGGTCCTGAGATTTAGATTAGAAGAGCAGGTTGGGGTGGTGTGGTTGGGGTCCAGTGGCTGCGCGGCGGCCCACGCTTTGTCTGCTGAGTGAAAACACATGTGGCGGAGGGACCAGCCAGGAGCGTCTAAAGATCTGGATCTGGAAGACAAACAGAAGGGGTGTAGTGGTTAGGTTCACTGCGGGGGTGGTTGGGACGGGCTTGAGGGGTGGAGGGGGTCAAAGTTTTCCATTCTGCTCCATCTGGCAGTTCACTCGCCTGTAGCAGATGCAATGCACGCCACACCAAAAATATTTTAGCATTCATTTGTCAAATCCATACCTACACATTGCGGTTTCCTCCTTGTTCATCTTTTCCTGTCTCTATAGGGAAACTGCAGTGGCAAACACTGTCTTTTCTCCTGAGATGCTGGAGTTTGCTTAAATGACAACACAGTTGTCGGTGATGCTGCCTGTCTCAACTTGGCTGTCATCTATTGATGTCTCACTCTGTGAGCGAATTGTATTTGAGGGAGGGTCCAGTGCGGGGGTATAATTCTGGGTATAATGCCTGAGCGCTGTTTGTTTAGCGGCTGCATGGGGAGGATGTGTGTTTCTTTTCAGCCTTAATTTGCTAGAGTGGCCCCTGTTTAGCCAGGACAGATAAATTTGATTGAGTGGACTGTTCTAAGAGAACTTCCAAACCCCAACAGGAGTTCGACAATGCGGAGAGTGAAGACTACCGTGCCGATCTCTCCACCCTGGGCTCCCCCGCCTCCCAGGGCGGCCCGGAGGTCTACATCCTGCCATTGACGGAGGTTTCACTTCCTGTGTCCAGGCAACCGGGCCGATCAGGTAGGCTACTTTTCCCATCCAGGCTCACAGCTACTCTGTGACTCCTCAATTTTGTTTGTGTAACTGTACGGGTCTGGAGTCTCTGAATAGTAGATTGCTGGTTCAAATTGAAAAGAGGTACGTATAAAAGATCTGCTAAGCCAAAAGTTAATATTCTTATGTCGAATTTCTGCCTGGACACCCAAAAGGGACAACTGTTGCACCCCAGCAAAGGTTTCGGGGCCCACAACCGGCATGTTGAGCGCTCCGAAACTGCTCTCTAATGCCTCAGTCAATGGTTGATTTTGGGCCCAGGGGAGTGGCTCTCTAAGCACTCTCTGTCCGAGCCTCTGCCTGTTGCACAAGGCCTCCTTGGACAACCTACATTGTCGTGCTGAGAGGTTTGGGTTGTGCCGAGAGGTGTGGCTGCATGCCAGTGAGCCCGAGACCGCAGGTAACAATGGCAGACAGTGTGCCAGCTATTGTTGCTACACCCCTTCTGTTTGTAAACGTACCTCTTCAGCCTCATTATGATGCTTTGTGTAAGTTAAGCATGTTTATTGATATGTTATCTCTTTGCAGCATTAGTCTTTATACCTGCTCTCAATAATAAAGGCCAGATAGCTCAGTTTTGTATTGCATATTAACCCCTAAACTATAGCACTTCTGTATGTCGCTCTGAATAGGAGCATCGGTTAAATGCCTAAAATGTTAATGTAAAAAATGGGGGGGTTTCCATTCCATTACTTTACCCTCAAGAACTTAAGTAAATTGGTAAAACATATTTTTAAGACAGATAAAAAATTGATAAATAAATCAGATAAAATGGATGCAGCATCGTGAAGTGCCTTTGTGTTTCCATGGTGAGAAACCCAGCCCACTAGAGTTGTCTGACGATGGTGCAGAAGCCAAGGTACGATGCTGGGAGTTCAGCCATGTGGCAACGGCAGCCTGAAATCAGAAGCGCCTCACTCACTAGTCTCAATCTCCCACAGATTGCTTGCTTCTTATTTCTCAGCAGTAGTGCCAGGGGCAGGGATTGCCTCAGCAGTGGTATTGGGGAGTCTTTCCGCTCTCACTCTTCATCCCCGAACCTCCCCATACACCGCAGCCCTAGCCAAGGCCCCCGGCCTCCCTAAAAGAGGTCGGCAGTGGCTAAACCAAAGCAGCAGGGCGGAGCGCAGCTTTCCTACATCTGGATGCGCACACACACACACACACACACACACACACACACACACACACACGCACACACATCTGGACATCATTGCAGGCTGGGAACACACTCGCTCTCTGTCTCTCTGTTGTGAGGCACATCTGAGACACACATGTGGACAGATATATACTGGCTCCTGGATGAATGTACACTCTCACACGTGCACATGCACACGAATACACACACAAACTTGCACACGTGCACACGTATGCACTGACATTCACAAGCACACAGTCACACAGTCACACACGCACACAAACACACAGGCAGACACATGTGTGCAGAAACATGCAGGCAGGCATACGGACAGACAAACACAAAAAAACATCGTCCCTAAGGACTCATATGTATGTGAATACTGGCGTGAGTGTGTGTACGCACAGTATCTGAGGAGAGGACTTAAATGGACACATCACATCATTCACTGCTTTTTTCAGGTATTAGCCCATCTATCCCACAGCTTTCCAATTCAGAGATCATCATGGTCATCTTCCAGACGCCGGTGTTTCTGGGTCATTCCCCGAGATTGGGAATTTCTGGAGTGGGAAGGGAATCCAAAGACGTAAATTCCAAATTCATAACAAAAAAAGAATAGGAAAGAAAGGAGAATTAAACATGGCCGTGCTTCTCCAAGGGGCATGCCATCACCGAGACAGAGTAGGCCGGGCTCAGAGAATAGGCCCAGTGTCCGTGCCGGCCCGTACCAAGCAGCACCAGCCGACAGACAAAGAGTCTGATTCTTCCGGCCCCTGGGGGGGGTTAGGTGCCTGAGCCTTGCAATGCCGTGGGACACAGACCGGGGAGGTGGGGGTTGTTGTGTGACAGAGGCTCCATTGCTCCCCACAGTGCTCCGTTTGTTTGCCTGCGCTCGTAAAATGGGAACATCTCGGAGGGGAGTAGGATGAGGAGGAGGAAGAGGAGGAGAGAAAACGATGATGATGCCATTGCTTTGTCTCCAGAGGCTTAGATGGTGCTGTGCTGATTGGGAGTAGATGTGCAAGAGGTCTAGAGGAAACGTTTTTGCAACGGTGGCGGGTGGGTGGGGCTGGGGCTGGGGCTGGGTAGGTGTCGAAGATGGAGCACCAGGATGATGTGCTGCTGGAAGATGGATAAAGGCTAGCTCTCTCTTAGCAAAGGATTCCTGACATCACCAGACTGGTGCCCCTATGATTTGGAAAGCTTGAATGCTCTCACAGACTGATTCTGATCTGCACATCTCCATAAAGAAGTAGCAAGGAAGGCAGTGAGCTTTCAGTTGTCTAAGCGAGTTCTGTAGTGGTGTCAGTGTGGGGGCGGTGGACTTACGTCTTCATCTGACAAAGAGGGGAGACCTCTTTCCTTGAGAGGAAGGACGATCGCAGCTCTGTTCGCCTGGTCCTCTGAGACCTATGGTTGCACACAGCACCGCCAAGATTTACCAGGGACGACCTGAAGGTGAATGTCAATTTCATCCTCTTTTTCTTTCTTTGTCCCCTTCGTTGTTAATGTTTTACACACGCTGTCATGTAAGGTTTGGTATGAGATATTCTTTACAGCAGGTGACCTTGGAGACATCCAACTTCTTTAAATACACGATGTGTAACATTTTTTGTAAGTAAGTTTTTATTGAAATGTTCTTTAAACAAAGTGAACAGAAAGACATTAGCAAAAACAATCAAAGAAAAGAAACAATGTGTAACATTGTAATTTTTTGGTTTAAAAAACAGTCAACTAAGGCAATATCATTTGATTCTATTTTGAAAATCTGAATGAAAATGTAATTAAATTCCTTAAAAAATTGAATATGTGATTTAATTACAGCCTACAGAAGTCTCTGGTCGTGAGAGTTTTTGTGACTTAAGATATGTTTCCATCTAAGGCAGCCATAGCAATAGAGGCAGAGGTCCCTCCTATGTTTGTTGGTCTGCTTTGTTGTCATTGGTGAATCTGAAGACTGTGTTGGTAAGGAGAGAGGGCTGTACTTCTGAAGACTGTATTGTTGATCAGAGAGGACGGTGTTTCTAAAAACTCCACTGGTTCAGAGAGAGGGCCGTGTTTTTTGAAGAGTGTGTTGGTTCCAAGAGTGTGTACGGAGAGACTGAAAAGTGCGGTTGATGGCTCCTTCAGAGCTTGTTCAGGAATTACCTGATGTGATAGATGGCCATGGCCCCTTTCTCTAACACTGACCTTGTGCCTGGCTGCCGGTCTTTTCTGTCTTCTGGTCTTCCTATGTCCTTCTATATGATTTCCTGTCTGTCTTTTTACTCCCAGTCCAGCTGCTAAAGTCCTCAGACCTGGGTCGGCAAAGTCTGCTCTACCTGAAAGAGATTGGCCATGGCTGGTTTGGAAAGGTAAGAGCGTCATTTGTTTTTTCCCGCTGTTTTCCGAAAGCGATGTCTATCATCATCATGTAAGAAACGTGAGAAAGAGAGAGAAAGAGAGATTTTTGAATTCAAAATTTTAAAAAGAAAGGGAAAGAGAGAAAGAGATTGTGCTTTCCACATGATGTCACCTACTTTCACAGCTGTGTGTGTGCGCCCCTGTGTCTGTGTCTGTCTGTTTGTCCCTTCTCATATCTCTCCTGTGTGCGTGTGTGTGTTTATGTGTGTCCTGATACCCCAGGTCCTCCTGGGGGAGGTGAATGCTGGTCTCAGCACCATTCAGGTGGTGGTGAAGGAGCTGAAGGCCAGCGCCAGTGTCCAGCACCAGATGCAGTTCCTGGAAGAGGCCCAGCCTTACCGGTCAGCACCACAAAGCATTTTCTCCGTAGTGCTGATTACCCCTCCCCCCTCCCTTTCCTTTCTCCCTGAAACATTGCTTTGCTCTGCCGGTTTTCTGCAGAAGTCAACAGCATTTGATTTTTAATTAGTCACACTATTTATAAATATATTACCAGTTTTACACCGACTGTTTCCTCAGCAGGAGTGCCATGATTCAGAAAGACACTCTCCACAGACACGCACAAAATGAGTAAGGAGAGTTTGATTTGAAACGATCTCTTTTAGCATACAACAGTCGCCTAGCGCGATGACATGCGGTCTTCAAAAGGACCTGTCATTTGCTCATCTGATGACGCGTCCTTGTGTGAGGGGAACTTCGCCGAGCAGTGCCCAGATCTCTCGGATCCTAAAGCGGATTGTCCTTCTGACAGTCTAACATTTTTTGTTTGTTATAGCTTTCAGCTACATTGTTGTTCATTTCAGTTTTTCCTGCCTGTGTTTGCAGGAGATAGAGTATACATGCGAGCATACTATATATGTCTATATTGTTTGGTTAACTTACTATATCCCTGAAATTGCCCCCCCCCACAGTGCACTCCAACACCCGGCCCTTTTACAGTGCCTCGCTCAGTGTTCTGAAGTGACGCCCTACCTGCTGGTGATGGAGTTCTGCCCTCTGGTAAGTGTCGGGAAGGGGCTATAAGCCCAGCCGCCACACCCTGCCTGCAGTCAAAAAACAATAATAACCATACCAAAAGATTTGCGACGGTACTTTGGTGACATCTGCTGCGCAGGAGGGGAATTTCTGATGCCCTTATCATGGTTGATATAGAAAAATGTACATTTTTCCACTTATCTTATATCCTCTATATAACCTTTTTTCCATAAGGTTTTTATTCATTTTTTTTTTTTATAAGCTATGTCAACAGTACAACAGCAATAGCATTTTTCTGAAACCAACTGATCCAATGATTTACCCAGTGTAGAGTTATGGCATAATGTGGCCCATTGTAAAATGTAAAAAGAATCGATTTTGAGGCAATGTCAGCTCATTCATGAAATCACATTTATTTAAAAAAAAAAAAAAACCCGTCATTTGCTTTTACCAGAAATAATGTTTGTTTGTTTAGCAGGTGATTATATTTCATTGAGGGATTAGTGACGCATAGTTAGTAATTCAATATTTGGTTTTGCATTTATGTTTAATATTTTATTGTGCATTATAGCATGAGAAAGAATCTGAAATTATAGGAAGAGTTTTTTCATCATGTGTTCAAGGAGCAACAGCTGACTTATTTGTGCCATGAGCCCTTCACAGACCATAAACAAATGATTATATATTAGATATATTTTTGTTAAAACAACGTGCCACAATTTGGAAGGATTGCAAGTTTGTGTGACATTGCGTCCTGTCTCTGATGGTCACAGGGGGATCTGAAAGGCTATCTGCGCAGCTGTCTGGCTTCCGACTCCATGACTCCTGACCCCTTGATTCTGCAGCGAATGGCATGTGAGATCACCTCTGGCCTCTTGCACCTCCACAAAAACAACTACATTCACAGGTAGGCCGGTAGACTCAACGGTCCATTACTATTCAATCCAGCACAAATGTCTTCACTCTTGTTAACAATTAACCGTACATTATAAATCTAGCCTCTACACACACTTCATAATGTATGAACATAAAGTTATACCAGTGCCTAAACTTAATATTTTTCTGTGTGATAATTTTTTTTTTTAATCAAGAAAGCTTTAATTTTAAAGTTTAATTATGAAACCTTGCTCTGCTGTACATCAGAGGTTTCAAACACACTGCTCTACTTACCAGTTAGCCTTTAATGTACTCCTAAAAATAGCAGGTGAAATATTTTATGATCTAATGGAATATTGAAGTTGTGAGGTTAAAAGAAAGCAGCGTACCTTGCAGCCTACGTGGACAGCATATTGAGACCCTGTTCTTTGCTGGCACCATTTTGAGCAGCTAGTGGTGTGTAGTGGTTGAAGTGACAGGCTCGGTGCCCACTGGTCTCCCCCTGTAACATCATCCTGGTGCTGCCCGAGTGCATCTCATATACTCCAGCATCAGTGATTTTGTTGCAGGGGGTTACTCCTCCTCTTCATACACATCGCTGTTGCCGACGGTTACCATGGGCCAATGACAGAAAAACTGGCTCTTTGTTAGTTGCTCCGTGGCAGCGAGTCGCCTCAGTGGTAAGGATACAAATATGCGATTGGCAGTGTCTGAGAACAAACGTCCAAACATTTGTATATAACTGTACTGTTTTTGTTATTGCCCTCTTTTACTGGCTTCTGAATGTTTTTTGGGATGGAGGACTTGCTTGTACAAACATGCCGATACCTCTATTTCTCTTCCTTGATTCGACAAAATTAAATTGGCTTAATTAGAATAACAAAATGAATGATTCATTGATAATAAGAATAATATCTTATCCAGAGCGACACACAAAAGTGCTGTAGTTTCAATAAGGCAACAACAACAGCAGCGAAGTAGCACTCTCGCCATCTCTCTCGTCCTCTGCATTGTTACTCACAGTGACCTGGCCCTGAGGAACTGCCTGCTGACTGCCGAAGTGACTGTGAAGATTGGAGACTACGGCCTCTCCCACAACAAGTACAAAGTGAGTCTTTGCAGTAACCGTAGGGAACGGCCGGTGGCTCTGTCTGCTCTGTAGGGCAGCTACACTGCAATTCTGTCGCTCAGGGTTCCTTGTCTAGTGTCTAGTTCCATCATCTCGCCTCCCCAGTTTTTTTTTGTGCGGGGTTTAGCCTAAATTGTTTAGCCTCTTGTGTCTGACAAATCTTTTACGCCTTTCTTCTCTGCTTTTCCAACAAAAATAACCGAAAGACCACACTTGTTTGTAAAACCCTTTGATATTTTACTTCTGAAGTGAAAAGTGGTATTTCATTTTTATCATTAGTATTAGAAGTAAAAAAAGAAATAAGATAAGCAGGTGTGGAAATCTCATTGGCGGAGAACACTAAAGGTTTATGACATCTTATGATAAATCTATGATATGCTAAAAGTGTTGTCACCCCCATGTAGGAGGATTACTTTGTGACGACAGATCAGCTGTGGGTGCCCCTGCGCTGGATCGCCCCCGAACTCGTCGACGAGGTCCATGGAAACCTGCTAGTGGTGGACCACACCAAGCCCAGTAATGTCTGGTAAGGGGTGTCGCCTGAAGGGGGGTGAGTGATGCATACTGGTTCCAGTAGAACTTTTGATAGATCAGATCACCTCCAGACGAGTCAGATTGTACTATCACTGGAAGTTGGGGGACAACTTATTCCCAAACATCTTCTATCCCCTTGTGTTTGGGTCAGAATTTGGTTGTCATGCTGCAACATAATCGTCCGAAAAAAGTGCATCACCAGCTCTGTCCTCTCTACCGCACCACACAGCCTTTTCTGTGAAGAAATCGAATGACAATGACTTTTTTTTTTAGTTCTCTTTTAAAAAGTGGACACCATAGTAAACCAATAACTTTTTCTTAAAATATCCAAATATGACATCGTCTTTATGTGCATTTTACAAGTGCTTTGGACAGCTAGACAGCAGTGCAAGTTGTTCCACAGATGCAGTATCTAACAAGTTTAATTTCACCTTTCACCTTTGACACAGCGTCTTTGTGGTGTTGGCTCTCTGTCTAACCGGTGCATTCTGGGCCTTGCAGGTCCCTAGGGGTGACAATCTGGGAGCTTTTTGAGCTTGGGAACCAGCCTTACCGCCACTACTCGGACAGGCAGGTGCTGACTTATGCTGTGAAGGAGCAGCAGCTGAAACTGCCCAAGCCGCTAATGAAGGTGCCCCTGTCGGAGCGCTGGTGAGCACCGCTGACCAATCGCCTTGTCTCTCCTCCCACGCACCAGGCAATCCCCCTCTTCCATGGGGCGGGTTTCCGGAGACTGGCACCACTTCCTTTTCCCGAGGATTTTTTAATGTGATTCTGTATCATGAAAGCAGACTGAAGGCTAATTATTATATTTTGAGATTGTGAAATGTGCATGTCTCCTTTCTGATTATGATTTCCTTAATGGACTTTAATCGCGTGAATGTTATTATCCTCAAAAGCAATCGCTTTTACTCTTTTGTGGTTTCCATGGTTAAATGATTTATTAACGTATTTCAATAACATACTCCGTCTCTCCATTTCTCAATTCAACTCTACTGTGCTTTATTGCCGTGACTATAAGACTGGTATAGTATTTGTGGGGGGGTATTTCAGTCTTCTTGTAGTTTTTATTTCAGTGTAGATGAAAGTTTTTCTTATGCCGGCCTTTCTCTATGGCCAGGTTATGGTTACTGAGCCTGTACTTATCTGCTTCTTATCTCTGAAAGAGTGGAAATATTTGGCCAATGTGTAATTTTCTCATGTGGCTCGATAGCATTCTTTAGTTTGTTTAATAATTTTATTAATTTGATTTGATGTTTTGAAGCAGAGCTGGTCTGCAGTTGATGAATATTAGTGTGAGTAGTACAGTTAATGAGCTCTAGGACCAGTTGACAGTCTCCCTCTCTCCGTCTCTCTCTTGCTTTCTAAAGGTATGAGGTCATGCAGTTTTGCTGGCTACAGCCAGACCAGAGACCCACGACAGAGGAGGTGCATCTTCTTCTGAGCTATTTATGCGCTAAGGGTGCCAGCGGGGCAGAAGAGGATTTTGAGAAGCGCTGGAACTCCCTGCGGCCCAATGGCGGTGGGCACTGTGGTTCCCATGGCGGTGCCCCACCGGCGGGCCTCCCATCCTCCTGCTCCTCCTCCTCCTTCCCGTTGCTGGAGCGCTTCTCAGCGGGTGATAGTTACCATTCTGAGCCCGGTGACGACATCCTGACAGTAACCGAGACCAGCCAAGGCCTAAACTTTGAGTACAAATGGGAGCAGGCCCGCCCCGCTGAGCGTCCCTTTTGCTCATCCTCTGCCAGTGGGCCGCTGGGCCAGAGCAACCCCCACTACCAGGACATCTACTACCCAGCTGTGGGCATGACAGGGGGCTGCAGGGCTGACGGGCTCACCCTAGGCATCTCCCCATCCTACTACGAGCCTAAGCACCTCCACGCCCCCGGAGTTGTGCCGGTGCTGAGCGCCCACAGCCCCTCAGTGAGCAGTGAGTACTACATTCGGATCGAGGAGCCTGTTGAGTGCGCCATGGACTTGGACTACACCATGTGCGCTTATAGCCCCGGTTTCGAGGGAAGCAATGGCAGCTTCCTCACGGGCAGCGGTGACTCAGGAGAATGTGTGAACTGTGCGTCTGAGGCCCCACCCAGCTCCTACTGGTCAGCGGATGGCCACAAAACCAGCACCTACGATTCGGACACCAGCCCGGCTATTTCCTTGACTATGGAGCCTCTCCTGGGCCAGGAATCCAGCCCAGTTCAGCCTTGGGAGGCGGGGCACTATGTCTCCTACAAAGATAAGGATGGGGGCTACTACTATGAGCACTCACCCTCTATAGGGATTGACCACTATCTGATGGGAGAACCCTGTGAGCCCCAGCAGGAAAGCTGGGGTTCCCGCAGCCTGCGCCAGGCACTGGGGGAGCTGGAAAACCCCCTGGGTGTCTCCCCATCCCTCATTGGCCCCGAACAGGGATATATTGACCCTTACCTGGAGGGGAGCCAGGGGCCTGGTGAAAGTGTGGTGAGCGAGTGCTACTACGACATGATGGGCTCCCTGAGAAAGGCTATGCCCGTACCCCGTCCAGTTGGCATTGACATCGAGACGGGTGCTGCTCTGTTCTTGGGACGGGGGGTCAACAACTTGGATGAGGAGGACCCTTTCATTAAGGATGAGGGCAGTCACTGGACGTCAAACCACTCAGCTAACAACAACAGCATGAATTTCCCCCGGCAGCCACCCGTGGGCGTTCGAGAGGCGTATGCGGACCTTCACTACACTATGCCTTCCACTGACGTGGAGGACTCTTGGCCCCGAATGAAGATCAAAGAAGACCTGCCATTCGTCGGTGCAGAGCCTCTTAGCTACTTGGAGGCTATCCCCAGAGAAGGGGGCTGCATGGCCCTCGGAAAGCACTGTGCGCCGTTCAGCTCTGGCAAACATGACGCATATATCTACCTATGCCACGAAGTTGGGGAGGAGGTAGTGTCACCAGTCACGTGCCTCTGCACAGTGGACGGCCCTAACTTCATTGATCCCCTCTCAGGGGCAGTGGTCAGAAACTACGCTCTAAGCGACTATGTTCGGGAGAAGACAATAGCAGGAGGAGCACCTCATACAGAAAACAAAGTTAATGTGTCTCGCTTACCTGAAGAGCGTCTTTTGTCAAAAGCCCAGCTGTTGGATGCCAAAATACACTTGACAATGCCTGACTGCCCTGAGCGGCAAACCAACATTACTCCGGTAGGAGGGGTTTCTGGAGAGATAGGAGCCCTCAAACTGGAGGAGGTGACTGCCCTCAAAGACACCGCAATAGTGGGCGCTTCTGCCCTCTCGGAAAAGTCCACCCTTTCCGCTGACCCCAACTCCGAGAGCAGTCAGACCACGGACAGCGGAGTCGAAAGAGGCCACTCCAGCATCAGCTTAGTTGACATCGGTGACTGCAGCGACGATGATGACATCACAGATGTCACTTCAGGTATATTTGTAGACTTCCCCACATATTATGCTGAAACAGAAGACCCCCCTGGCACTTTGAAGCCCCTTCAAAAACAGACAGGGACCCCAGACTCTGTTGACTCCATTGACCTGCCCTCCGCTGTTGGCCCTCGTGAAGCCTTCAGCCCTAACCCCTTCCAAGCTTCCAGCCCCCCTAAGGCCATGGACAGTGGGTATGACACAGAGAACAACGAGTCACCAGAGTTTGTCCTGAAGGAGCCCCATGAGCCTCGGGACTCCGAAGGGTTAGCCCTCTGTGGGAGCCTGGACGCAGGAGTCACAGAGGCCACACTGATACTGCAGACAGAGCTGGACCAAGAGGTTGTCGTTGCAGACACCGAGCATGAACTGACTGCCCTGAGGGAGAAAGACCCATACAGGGATTCGGCTTACTTCTCCGACTACGATACAGACAATGAACGCTTTTCCCAGGACAAGGGATACAAACCCCCAGAGAGGCTGGATGGTGCTGGCTTTGTGGAGCAGGAGGCCAAACAGAAGAGTCCGGTGAGGCACACTGAGAAAGAAGAGCCTAAACTGCCCTGTGTAGAGAGGAAGGAGCAGAGTCTATCGGCTTGCCCAGAGGAAGGCAGAGATATCAGGAGAGACATCAAGAACAATTTTCCACGAGGGGAACTCTCCGGGACAGACATCAGTGCTCCCGTCTTCTCCACGCTCTCTCCCTCCCCGCCCGAGATGGGTGGTTGCCTGACTAAAGAGTCCTCTCAGGATGAGGGGCTGGGGTTGGACTCAGAACACTCCGGGGAAGAGCCGTCATCTGAGTGTTCCTCCTCCTCCACCGCCTCTGGGGGGTTCCCGGACCAGCAGATGCCTTTGGCCTCAGGCAACAAGGACCAAAAGGAGACAGGAAGCCTGGAGGACTCCCTAGCTGAACCTCTGGCCTCCGATTCCACCAGTGGAGACAGTGATGCCGGAGTCCTCTTGGATATCAATGACGAAGAAGGGAAGGAACAGGAGAATAGCGAGATCAGTATGAACCTTCAAGAAGAGAAAGAGAAGGAAGTAGTTGAGGAGGAACAGCAAAAATCACAAGAAGCCTTGAGTGAAGCAGAGGAGACCCAAGGGAAGGATGGGGAGGAGCAGGCAGCCCTGGAAATCCCAGATATCGACACAAGCCCCTCTCTCTCCTCTCCTCCCCCAGTAGCCGATGGCGACGAGGCAGACTCGGAGGACAGCGAGGGGTCAGATGAGGAGCTGCGCTGCTACAACGTGCAAGAGCTGAGCGAGGACAGCGAGGAGGAATTCCCGACTGTGCCCATCATTGTGAGTGACTGCAGCGAAGCCAGCCGCCTACGCAGCCTCCTTAAGATGCCCACCCTCCTTACACAGTCCTTCTGCAATGAGCTAGATCGCAAGAAGAAGGCAGTGTCCTTCTTCGACGACGTCACTGTCTACCTTTTTGACCAGGTAAGTCCACCACACCTTTCCCAAACAGGCAGGCAGGTAAATGTTCTTTTAAAGTCTGTTGTCTTAATCAGAGCATTAGAGAGCACATGCGAAATGGACTATCCAGGACATTTCATACCTTACATTTTCACAAACCCTACTTTTTTTCTGGAACAGAGGGTTACCTGTTCAATAACACTTTTACACCGGATGGACTCTGTTCCTACCTCAGGTCTAACCACTGCTCTATCCCTTCCAGGAGAGCCCCACCAGGGAGCTGGCAGAACAAGGTTTCCTACCAAGTGCAGAGTCCTGCGGGCAGGGCTCGGGGTGCTCAGAGCCAAGCCACCAGGAGAAGGCTAATGCCTTTGATGACTCCTCTGATGGGAACGTCTCGGAAGAGAGTAAGACGGGAGTGTTGGATTGGATCAGACGAACCCCCCTCCCCAAATACAATAAAACACCTAACACCACCGTGTCAACTTCTCTGTTCTATGTCTTGTTGCTTTTGAGGAGAAAAGGCTAGTGATTATTTCAGTGGGAAAACAAATATCACAATATCAGATATTCCCCATCTGTTGTCTGTTTAAATTGATGAGAAAAAATTACATGTATTTAATTACATGTGTGTGCATGTATTATATTGAGAAACCTAATAAAACAACTGACAATATTCCATAACAATAACAATAAATAAACATTAACAAAAGTAAATGTAGGTGATAAAACACTATTTGGAAATCCACACATTCAGCAAATGTATGTATGTAATTATTAAAAGGAAACCAGATTCTACCTCTCTGTCTCCTCCTCTTTAGGCGGAGGGTTTGAGTGGGAGGACGATTTCCCTCTGCTTTCCAGCACCTCCTCCGTAACTTCAGCCCCGACTGAGAAATCAGCGAACACTAGTCAATCCACCATCACCCCAGAGACAGCACCCTCAGCGCAGTACTCCCGCTTCACGGTTTCCCGCTTCTCCATCACTCACGTGTCCGACTCCGATGTAGATTCCGTCGGAGGTACGTCAACCCATGGTCTCCCAGCATGAAAAAACGTGGTGGGGTGTACTGCATTTCCCTTTCACCCCCATTTCCTTGATTGCGACTGCATTGCAATGTTTTATTAGGATTGAAATAGGAATTCTTTAAATAATTTGTTATAGTTGCCAGAGTGGCTTCAAAACGAACAGCAGTGTGCTCTCAAAACCTATACCCCTGCATTATGGACCGTATTTAGTCGATTTTTGAAGAGGCTCTAAGCCCAGACCTTGTTGTGCCCACTAACACCTCATTGTGTTTTAACATTGTCGAAGCGTCAACCGTTGTCAGTGACACACTCTTTCTGCCCTACAGGGAGCAGCGAAGATGGGGAGAGGGAGTGAAATGAGGAGCAATGATGATGAGGAGGGGGGCTGATATGCTCCCCCTGGGGGAGTATACACTAGGCCCACTCTGGAAAAAGACAATATATTTTATGTTTGTTCTGTGGTTCTTTTTGAGATTTTGGTTCTCCCTGGACCTACCAAATCTTTCTGAGACAGTGCCTATTAATGCCAATGAACTGTAGTGGATAAGACCATCTCTACCCCTGTAAGCTATACTCCAGATGTTTAAAAAGCTAATCCCAGCAGCCCCACCCCAACTGTAGCACCTCCACTCCAACCCCAGTGGCTAGTGAGAGATGACAGGACATTCTGAGGCGGGGAATTCTCTCTGCCCGAGGGGGAACTTTACCTTGGTTGCCGGGGGCGGACAATCATGCGCATTCCTCATCGCCCAGGTGACCAAAGGAGAACTTGTCTATTGATATGCATATAAAAAAAAAACAATGATCACAAAAAATTCCTGCAGTTATACGTTTCCACTTTGAAGGGAAAGGCAAAAATAAGTGTGTGTGCGTGTGTATGTGTGTGTGTGTGCGTGCATTTGACTGTGTCGTGCATTTGACTGTGTGACGTCCCACAGGATTGCTCTCCAACAGATTTTCAGATGTTACCCCTGTTTGACCTGTTGATCTCAGGGCAGTCAAGAGGGGAACAAAGAGACTTCTAAAGAACTGCCGGCGCTCTGGGTTTTCTTCTCTGCCATTTAGAGGACATTTGTCGGGGGTTGTTTTGTCCTTCCCAGACAAATATGGAGGGATAGCAGTTTTTTATTTTTAGAACTAAATACCTTGTGGGAGAACGACAGTGACGTTAAGCCTCCTTTGAACCTGGGGAGTCACGGACGCACCTCCGCGGAATCGAAACCAGGCTGCATGGTGAAAACGTGGTACTCCCTATCTGGAGCGGCTCTCAGCAGATTTATGACACATTGCTAGTTAATGGTGGGAAAATAAAAACCATCACCCTTGTCCTAGACACAGCTTTTTTATCACCTGTTGAATTTGTCGACTGCTTTATGGCAGGAGGATCAAGGTTGTACACATAGGCCTGTTGTACCATATCTTTGCTTTTACTGATAACAACACGCAACTTGGAGAACACACACACACACACAAACACACACACACAAAAAAACACTCAAAAAAAGAACTATGAAGAAAGTTTATGTAAGCATGGCTAAAAAGCAATGTTGAAAATTATGATGAAATGCTCTAATGATACATGTAAGGAGTTATTAAAGATACCTTTCTGAGCTATTTACAATATGTAACACGATCATACATTCCGTGTTAATATTGCTGTGCTTCTTTCTTCTTATACCTGTATTGTCAAAAGGATTGGTAAAGCTATTTCTCTACCCTGCCCCTTTTTATACACCCACAACATAAAAAAGGTACCAGGAATGAAATGTAATATGTTATCTGAAAATTTAAGTTCTTTGTATCAGTGTTACCTCCCAGCAGAAGATGCCATGGCCTTTATCAGAAGCTGACCTGTGGATAGGTGGACCTGGAGTGCAGCCGCTGTTCCTGTGTGTGTAAGGTTTACCCCCAGAGCTGCCTGGCTCCCGGTCAATCCAAATCCTAATCTACTCTGTGAGTGAAACATGCTCCATTTTCTGTTCACCTTTCGCATTTATCATTCTGTACCCGTTTAGCATAGGTTCGAACTAGACTGCAGTCTGTACTATTTTTGTATTTTAAAAAGGCTTTAAAAATATTAAATTTCCTTAAGGAACAAAAAAGAAAAAAGATTTTATTGTTGCCATAGAAACACCGTGAATCACAGAGTTGTTGTTTTATCCCATTAAGGTGGAGGATGTTCAGAATGATATTTAGAACCTTTTTAACTTTGCAAAAATGGTTAAAGAGTGCTGGGCCCCCATACTGACCTGGTCCGACCTGATAATGCATAACATGTTCACCCAATCCTGTCATGTTGCAGAAATCTCATGGGGACATTGCTTGTTAGCCAGAATTGGCTATGGTGTTCATTATTGTATGATGAAAGAAGGAAATAAATAAACCCAGTTATATATACCCACATGCTTAAAATAGTAGATCATGCAATGTTCTTCTCTAATGTTAACAGAGCAATCCGACTCACTGATTAGTTGACCTGAACAAGAGCCCAGTAATCTGACCACCTAATTGGTTGACCACAAGCAAAGTCCCAGTGGTTTTATCGAGTGATTGATTTTCCTGGAAAAATATCCCACTGGTTTGACCCAGTGATTGGTTGTCCTGAAACTAGATGGTTTCAGTAGTTCGCCTCTGTGACTGGCTGTCTTGGATCAGGTTGCAAGAGAAAGATCAGGGGTCAGGGTAAAATGTCCAGTGTCCCATATTGCAAGGGCCAACATCGCTGCTTTGACAATCACTGACAATGAAAGCTTTCAAGAACTTAACTTTTTTATTTACTAATTCCTTTATATCACATACTTACAGCAAAGTTAAAGACAAACTGAACAACTGGATGATGGAAAACACATAGAAAACAATACAAAACAAGCTTGAAAAACTTGCTAACGAATCCTTCCGGAGACATGGAAATAAGAACATGGTATGTCTCACGCATAAATGCATGAATGCGCCTTTCAACATTCTCAAACATCAAATGGAAGCAGCAAGCTTTCAGAGTTCGGAGAGTTCACTGATTCATCGTGTTCAGCGTTCCATAACAAGGGCAAATCACATCTAGGGTTTAGAGTAAAAAATGTTATGAACCGTATTGTTATGAGTTATTTAGAACATTTTCTGTTTAACACAATGCATTATTCAATCAGATGTTTGATGTGTTCCACGCTTTATGAACACAGGACCCCTTTTTTTTACTTCCTGCACAAACAAGCACATACTAAATTTGCTTAGAGTGTCCTTCAACTAAACAAAGCAAAAATTACAATCATAAAAAATAATGAACAGTCACACCTCTTCTATCGTAAGAAACAGCAGGTACAAAAATAACCGTTTGTCTTTTCAGACGGTTGTTAAAGAAAAACAGTGAATCACTACTACGTTTTTTATGGCCACTAAAGATTGCAACCGCAAGCTTCTATTATTCTCCAACCCGGTCCCACAAGACAGGCTAGAGCAGGGATTAGAACCTCCGGACCTTGATGGCCGCAGCCCCGTAGGTTTTCAGTTACCTTTCAATTATCAACAGACTTTCACATAAAAAGAGGGAGAGGGACGTGCTACTCCTCCAGTCAGCACTGAACCTCTCATGCAGGCTGTGTAGAGTGTAAAAGAGACGGGCGGCTCCAAAGCAACTAAGATCCTCACCCCTCCCTGTGTGTGGTTGGCAGTTCAATTGGATATTCTAAATTGGGAAAAAAAATACTAAAACACGACTGATGAAAATTACAAAAATTAGCAGACACTGTGGCCCTTGAGGATCGGAGTCTCCCATCCCTGATCTAGACTACATATGAAAATGCTGCCCTATTTACACAGCTGTACAATAGAAGTATGTCACATTTTATCTATATTATGTTTCTCAGTTTACCAGTAATAATAAAAATTATGCAACATAAACGTTTCCCCAGTTTTCAGAGATAAAAGACTAAATCTAGGCTAAAACTATCAGCTATGGCTGAACAAAGAAATCACTTAAATAGATGGTATATGTAGAAAAAAGCCTTTTAGACCCATTAAAACACAGTTAAAGCAGATCACGGTTTGCACTTGTTTTAGCCCGTTCTCATGATAGCACCATCATTTTGAGACGAGTGCCAAAACACCAGTCACAACGGAAGCCACGGCTTGCAGTACAGCCAACTGCCTACCACATAGGCCAAGCCGGGAGTACAGTCTGAATTTCTGGGGCACCCCATCCGTAGCAGCTAAAAGTTATCTGATGCATTGACTATAAGGAAATGTTTCTCAGCGTATTTCATTAAATGCGGTACTGTCTGCAATGTCTTCATGCTACTTCCAGCCGTCCATGAAATGTCTTCCGTGGCCGACCTTCCAGTTTGAGTCTGTCACGTGTAATAAACTATCCTGACGGTGGATAATTCCCTTTACTGACCGCATACACACACTATTAAATTGCAATTAATTAAACATTTTAAACCTCCTAGAAAGCGTTGCTAAAACCACAGAATGATGCATCTGACAGTCTCTGTGGAGAATCTTGAGAGGGATTGGGCAAGTTTTCTAATCACTCTGCTTCCCTTGAACGGAAGTCACAGTACACCGTTTAGCGGCTAATGCGTTGAACTCCTTAATAGCAGGTTGTACCTTTAAATCAGCGCAAGAGTGCTTTTGTGACCATTTAGAAAAGTACTGTTTAAGGGTTGAAGTGCAAAGCTATATGTTGTTCAGGATAAGCATGCGAAGAAGAACGGGGTCTTATCCAGAGTAACTTATACAGCTCACATTTTTAAATGTACCCATGTGTAAAAAATAGGTGGTAAATAGGTATAAAATTCCCTACTGTAGGCCATCCCAGCTGGAAGTGGTTCACTTACTTCACTTTCCACTATTTGAGCTGGATGGAAACAATAAATAAATAAATAACAATCAGCAACAGTAGTTCAACGCATCGGTCTATTTGAATTCCAGAGCAAAAGCAGGGCCATAGTCCTTTGTGAAATAGGGACACCCAGATAGCCAAAATCAGTCAGATGTTTGCAGAAAAGAGGCAGAGCCATTGAGAGCACCCTCTATAGCTCTCTATAGCCTGGAGGTAAGGGGACCAGCCAGCCACGATGATGGATGGAGGTAAGTAAGGGGACTAGCCCAGGGTTGGGCTGCGGTGGTCTCCTGAAGTCCTCCCACAGAGCCCTTGTGAGTGTGTCCAGGTGCTCCTTTTCAGTGTGATACAAGAGCCAGGTTAAAACTCAAGGGGAGAGAAACTAATAAAAGAAGCTTATGAAACAAATAAATTATCATATAGCTTGAGCTTTCCAGCGTGAGTTTCCTACACACGCCACACCCAATGCTTTACATATTTGTCTTTGCCTATTTCACTTCTGCTTATTCTTAAAGGCTGATGTGATCCTCTCTAGGGTGATGTAAAACGACGGGAGAAGGCCGTGTTCTGGGCATGTCTGGAGTCAGGGCAGATGAGCAGGGAGAGACTGTCCGGTTCAGGAATGAGCTGCAGAGACACATGGCCCATCCCCCAGCAAAGTGGGCCCCCACCCCCACACACCCAAGGCTGGGCTGGTGGGCCGGGTGTTCTGAACTCACTAATACAGTATCGGAGCAGATCTCTCATAGGTGATGGCTGGTCGGAGTCTGTCCCCCGTGACTGCGCTGCGGCGCGTGGGGCGGGGGGGGGGGGGGGGGGGGGGGGGGGGGGGGGGGGGGGGAG